>JABUQX010064865.1:27500-45000 GCA_015478945.1 Trachelipus rathkii
GTGTATGTATTTCTGCCCTCTCTTTTGGTACCTCTCTCCACCTTCCCTTATAATGGCTCAGTATTCCCCCTGATTTACGTCCCAGCACTGGCGTGGTTCCCTCCTGTACTCCGCTACCCGTGGTTGAGGGTATAGGTTATAAACCAGTTTTTTTGCCTTTGACAAAACCGCTCATTGTAGGGGATACGAACCTTTAGCTAACCACCTGAAAGGCTGTCCTGCACTTGGGTGCATAATCCCAGGCACGGAGCTTGTTCCGTGTGGTGCATGGATGGGGTAATGACCAAAGGGGACCGACATGGTATTCGGGGGGGATAGGTCAAGGCCAAAGCCACAGACACAGCCCACTGCCCCAGTGTTGGGTTCTGGGTGCTGATTTGGGCTTGGGATGGAGCTGGGATGTGCATTTTCCCTTTTCTGATGTTTTTCTTTGTTTTTTGCTCCTTGCTGGGCTATCGATGGCTTAATTTTCATTTGTTTCATTGTTATTTTTATTATCTATTACGGTTTTGCAGTTTAAAAGGTATTCTTACTTTTTATGAATGTTTCCTCAAATTAATAACGTTTTAAAGAAAGGCAAACACCATCTTCAGTCACGTCCCCCCACTAACCCTTCCCTGACTACTTCTAGGTCAGGTTTAAATAAAGGCTTTGATGCCCTAGTAGACGACATGATTCACAACGTCTGTTGTGTACATCTGTCCACTTCTACGGCTTGTACAGCTTCCTCCCCTTCCCACTCGCCAGGCATGAATGAAATTGCCATAGCGTTTCATCTCCTCGGTCTTCCTCCTTCCTCCAGGAGCCGAGGGTTTCCGGTGCCGTGTTGCCCGAGGACTCGTCTACTTCCTAGTTGGTGATTCACAATATACAGCATTGTCCAGCTCTCCCCCCCCCCCCCCCGCCACCGAGCGCGCTTCTCTAATGTGGCGCTATCCGTGTCATCGGATGGCCCACCTGGCACCCTGTCAGATTTAGAATTCCCAATGTTTTTCAATCTTCGTTCCTCAACTTCAAAACCTTTAACGAAGCATAGTTCTATTAAACTTAGTAATACTCTTGAAGGCTTCCTACACTCTTCTGGACCTTCCGCAATCATTATCATTAATGGTTCTCTCTTGGTTAAGGCGACTAAACGATTGCAGAGCTCTGCCCTATCAAAAATGCGGTCATTGGGCGATGTGCTTGCTGTTTCCACTCCAGATGAAATTAGAAACACCTGTAAGTGTACGATTTTTGCAAAAGATGCTAAAGATGAACCAGTTTTAGATATCTTGTTTCATTTACAGCGTAAGCGTGTTCCTGTGACAGACGCTTATCGGTTCCTCCCAACAAGGATACTCCTGATACTCCTAATTTGAGTCTTCTTATAACTTTTAGTACTCCCTTCCCTCCCATGAAGGTGAGGATCGGATTTTCGAGTTATAATGTTCGTCCATATATTCCTCGCCTGAGGGCACTCGCGACATTTGAAAACATTATGGAGATGACTCACATTTCATGTAAAAATCCACCTTTTACTCTAATTGTAGTAATGTTCATAACGCAGCTTCAACGAATTGTCGTGTGAATCGGTTCGAGAGTCGTGTATTTGAGTTCTGCACCTTGCAAAAGCTTGGCAGAGTGGAGGCTACACAAAGGCTGGAGGATCAGAGGATTGCAAGCTCTCGCGAACTTATGCCGCCTATCTGTCAGCTGACCCACGGCCAACCCGTGTTCCTGCTGCTCCTATGCAAACTGCCGAATGTCGTTCACCACGGTCACGTTTAGGTCCTTTCAAAACGGAAACATTGCCGCCATCTGGGGCCTAAGCTCCCATTCTTGGGACTACTTGTCCCCCTGCTTCTCTTGCTTTAATATTTGCTTCGCCTATTCGCTTGCGAAGCGGGCCCTCCTCTCCCACTCGAGATTCCATGTTCTCCAAGAGTACCTCTCACTCTTCAATGGGCGCAGTAATCTGACATTGAGAGTACTTCTCTGCAATCGGAGATTAATATTGTCATTCATGGGACCGAAATAAATCCTCGTAAGAGACCTGCTTCTGAGTTACCATTTGGGCTTTCCCCTTCATTAGTTTCGGTTACATCTAAGGGTAAAGGAAGGGCTAAGGATTATTCTCATGCATATAAGACCAGTCATTTTCAGGTTTCCAACAGTCGTTTGTCAGGAGTGGTAGAGGGTATCAGGTTGAAGCACCCTCATCAACTCTCATAGGCATAGTCTCGGGTGGAGGCGTTTGCTGCCCTCACCCAACCTTCCCATAGTGCTGTTGATCCCGTTGCATCAATTCCCCAGGTGGGACGAGCATACTTCAGTGATTCTCTTTCTTCACCGAACTCTTTCATGGATACTTCTTTCAGCGCAGAAATGGGACGTTTCCACGTCCTTGAGGACCATTTATCTCATGATACCCAGCTCACTGTCCCGAACCTTTCACAGCAGAATTCGAAATCCCATGATGACCATTTGGATGCTGGCTGGTCGTCAGTTCATTCTCGTCGTACCATTAGGAAGGGTAGAGCTTCAGTGGTTAGACTTGGTCATCCAAAACTGACCAACATCCCTTTTGGTCTTGCTCACTCCTTTTCTCCGCTCAAAGAGCGGATAGTTCTTTCTCCCGAGCTCTGCTCCACACAAGATAGCCCCTTCTTTGTTGAGGCTTTCGGAACCAACTTCGCCTGGTGATGATACATTTTTACGTCAATCCGAGTTGCTTGAGTCGGACACCGCCGGAGAGTGTTTCATCGGAATTTCTTTGTTCCACGGACATGGACCCGGCATCCTCTCATTCTCCCACGCCGTCGCATTTCTCTGCTGTTTCACCATCCTTAGCAACTGCGTAGGGATATGAGGTGGAGAGGCAGCTGGCTACTTTACATGGGGTTCCCCCTGTTCCCCTACGGGATCATACTGTGGGTACTCCACCACCATACACTTTTCGTTCTCGACCTTCCCCTCTCCATGAACTACCCATGCCACCGGGATACACCGTCCTCCCACTGGATCCTGGTCATCAGATCACTTCGTTATCAACCGAAGCCGTTCTCAAACGGATAGAAACTATTGTTACTTCTTGTTCCCTCGAATAAGTTCCCATACTTCAATGGAATTGGCGCGGATTGAAGAACTTGCAATTTAATTAACGCATTCAAGCCGCCATGCATCTGTCTCCAAGAATGCAGCTTTACGGACGTGATTTCTTTCCTTCGTCTGATTATTATCAATCTCTACCTCAATGCTTCCAAAGAGATGCCCATGACAGAGGGGGTGCAAAGATTCTCATCCATCACACGCTCACATTCCTCTTCAACTGACCATACCCCTAAATGCAGTGGCCACCCGGGTCCATCTCCTTATATTTAGCTCCCAGCTGAAACTGTGGGGCGGGTGAACTTCTTACTCTCTTGAACCTACTACCCACGCCAGTGCTCCTCTTAGGAGATTCATTCGTCATCTATTGTGGGGAGACATAGTTATTTCCTTTAATGCCAACATTCTTATTGATCTGCTGGTTCTATTTTTGTCTGATTATCTTAATGCAGGGCTTCCGACTTACGAAAGGCAGGATACCAATACTTCGTCCTGTATTGATGTTTCTCTTTGTTCAGTGTCTGTGATGGACTGCTTTCGGTGGTCTCATTTCGATCGTATCTGTGTGAGTAATCAATATTCAATTATTTTAGAGGAACTTGCACCGTCATCGACCATGCCTCCGAGCTCACGA
The DNA here is from genome assembly GCA_015478945.1 of Trachelipus rathkii. Lineage (NCBI taxonomy): Eukaryota > Metazoa > Arthropoda > Malacostraca > Isopoda > Trachelipodidae > Trachelipus > Trachelipus rathkii. The sequence goes on from JABUQX010064865.1 coordinate 31,225, forward strand.
TGGAGATACGATGGTGCTGATTGGCTTGCTTTTCGCTCTGCAATGGCTGTCTATAGCGGATTCCTTCAGTTTCTTTTCATCCTTTGTTCTTAAGGCAACAGAGGTCCATATCCCTTAGTCTTCGGCCAGACGCCCACCTGCCAATCCCTAGTGGTCTCAGGAGTGTTAGCCGGTGAATCGGGAAAAGCGAAAGCTTTTCTCCAACTTCAAACGTTCTCTAACGATAAACAATAAGATTATTTACAAGGCTGCAGCTGCGAGGTCTCACTATATTATCAGCCACACTCGCAGGCTCTACTTTCATTCCTACGCTTCGAGAGTTAACTCTGACACACCCTTATCCTTGGTATGGAAGGTGGTACTGAGGATACTTTTTCTGATACTCTTTCGGACCCAGCAATAGTTGCCGACTTGCTTCTTTACAGCTCTGCAACCTACTCTGATGTATCTCATTATACTGAGGCTTTTAAAAAACAAATCCGTAACTCTCCTTCATCTCCGGATTTCTCCACCAAACGGTGTAGGGACTTCCCTTGAAACCATCTTTTCTCCCAGTTTGAGTATCGGAGTGTTCTGTCGAAGTGCAGGAGGTGCCCTTAATCCACATGGCATATCGTTCGTGATGCTCCATCACCTTTATCTGACAGCGTCGGCCTTCCTCTTGGATTTGTTTAACAGACTCTGGGTGATGAATGTTTTTACCTCCATATGGTCGACTGTTTATGTGGTCCCTATTCCTAAACCTTGTAAGGATACACACGTGACGGATAACCAAAGGCCTATTTCCCTTACTTGCAAGCTGCTGGAGAAAACGATGACTGGTCGCTTTATTCCTATGTTGGATGGCTTGCACTCTTTTTCTGACTTCCAGTTTGGCTTCCGGCACCATCGTTTGACTGAGAATTCATTGATTCACATTGACCATGAAATTCGTGAGGCCATCTCAGCTAATAACCTAGTGCTGGCGGTATCCTTTGATCTATAGAAGGCATATGATACCAAGTGGAGAACTGGTATCCTCCTCAAGTTACATTCTTTGGAACTCCGAGGTCAGTTGCCATAGTTTATTCATTGACCGTTAACTAATCGTTCCATCAGAGTTCGCTGTTCTTATTCGGTGTTATCAAGATCTTTCATGTTGGATGAGGGAATTTCCCAGGGCAGTGTCTTCAGCGTCTTGATTTTGTAAATTATTTCAATGATATCATCGACTCCATTCCGGACATGATCAAATGCTCTTTGTATGTTGATGACTTAACCCTTTATGTTTCTGGAGCCCGTATGTCAGACCTTGAGATTTGACTCCAGTTTGACATCCATATAAACTCACTGACAGGGGCGATTCGCACAGATTTCGATTTTCTCCTTCTAAAACAAAAGTTGGATTGTTTCGGAAGAAGGGTGGGAGAGGTAACCGCCTCCTTCATCAGCCGACAATCCCCTTAAGTGGAGCCCCAGTTCCGGTAGTGTCAGAAATCAAATTCATTGGACTCTTCTTGGAAGAACAACTTTCTTATACCCCACATATTGTGCACCTGAGGGCTCAATGTTCCAGGGCTAATGACCTCAGTCATCTCTCCGGAAAGTCTTGGAGTCAACCGCAGATCCATCCAGCGCCTAAACACTGATCTGGTTTTGTTCAAATTGGACTACGGAAGTGTTGTGTATGGTCATTCCTCGGCCATCTTCGCGCCCTTGATCCTGTTCAAAATACAGGCCTTCGGATCGCTACTGGTGCATTCCGTTCTTCCCCTCGAATGAGTTTAGAGACGGAGGCCGATATGCTGTCCCTCTATGCCATTTGTGAGTTTAGCATGTGTTCTGCTTTCCTCCGACACCAAACTCGCATCGCCTCGGCTCTTACTCCGCTATTGGAGGGTGTTCCAAACCACATGCATTACTGCCCTTTTGAGGAAATTGTGTACAACTGTCTGACACATCTGCACAGCCCTCTTCTGAGGGTACTCTCTTATTCCCACAAGATAAGCCACTTCGTTCTGATTCACTTCTGCTATTCAGCAACCCTACTTGCTTGGGGTACCCTCTCATGTTATTCTTCCTCTACAAGATAAGCCATTCTCCCAGGTTATATCCGGCAACCTCGATATGCTTCGCTTTGTCATCGCTGTTCAAATCTCACCATCACATATCAAAGATTGGGGCTTCCTTTTTGTTACATTCATTGGTCCATTGCGAATCTATTCCAGTTTACGCGGATGACTCTAAGATGGTCACTGGAGTTGGTATTTCTGCGGTTTTCCCGGAAAACATTCTAATTCACTGGCACCTGTTCAGCGTCTGCGATTCATTTTGCCTCGACGTTTCACGGCGGAGCTTATTGCCATTTTAAATGCACTATCCTAGGGATTCTTAATCACTGTAGATGTCTCATATGTGATTTACTCTGACTCTCGTAGTGCCCTACAGGCCCTTCGGGTTCTCTATCCAAAAAAAAACTGTTGTTGGTTATTCAACGATCCCTCCATCGAATTCACTCCAGAATGAGGCAGGTCACTTTGTGCTGAATCCCTTTCCATGTGGGAGCGACTGGCAATGAAACGGCCGACAGGGAAGCCAAGGTGGCTTCGGTTAATCGCCACCGAATTTCAAACTTTATTCGCTTAAGCAATAAATTTATTCCACTTAGCATTAGAAAGGGCTATCTTCCTTCCTCAGACTTCAACATCAGCCTTCGCCATGGTTTCAGAGTTTGTTAGCAGAAATTTTGTAGCTCTGACCACCGTGGCTCCAAGCTTCGTGGGATCAATCCCCAGTTGGGATTTTGATCATCTGCTTTCGAAGAAAACGCCTGAAGGAGACTATTTTCGCCTCCTTCCCCATTGTCAGTTTTGTCCCATTCATACCCCGAGGTCTTTACATCATCTCTTTGTTGACTGTCCTAATTTGACGATTGTCCGACGTAAATTCCTTTCGGATATCGGGGCTGCCTCCCCCCACACCAAACTGACTAATATTCTCGCAGAATCACCTACGCTACGTTTAACAGTGCCACTGTCTTCTCTTCCCTTTCTGAATTAGGCATTTTCCATAACATATGATAGTCCATCATCTTTAGTTTATTCCTGTCTTCTAGGTTTCGTCTAGACTCAATCCCCTGATTTGGTTAAACCAGGTCTGGCAGCTTTTTAGTGAGCGAGATTGTGCCTGTACAGGCACAAAAATAATATATATATATATAATAGTATAGAGTATATTATAATATATAATATTATTATATATATATATTTATATATATATTATATATAATATATATTATATATATATATATATATAGTAATATATATATATATGAATTGAATACTGTTATGTCATTGAGGTGTGAACTTTCAACAATAAAAAACGTATTGATAAATTTAATAGGGTAATAATAATAATAATAATAAAATAATAATAATAATAATAATAATAATAATAATAATAATAATAAATAATAATAAAATAATTAATAATAATAATATAATAAAAATAATCTGTAATTATGCAATTATAGTACATAATAATAATGAGCACCGCGGATTATTAATAAATTCTTATGTTATGTATATATCATTCATATTTATATAATTTATATTATTTTATTCAAAGCTTGAAACTTTGCGGACGTGTTTTTAAACTACAAGTTATCTCGGGCCAGTATAGAAATATAAAAGGAATGGCAAGATAAAAGGGAATAAATGCTCTCTTAAAGTGGTGAAAAGTCTTTATGACTGGTAGCGAAGATGTAGAGGCTTGGTTAACAAAGCTGTCCATGGTAGCAAGGATTAACAATGTGAAGAACGAAGCAGCATTCATTACGCTATTTTTAGAAGGGAATGCTTTGGCTGTTTTTCTTCAAATGGAAGAGGGGGAATAAAAAAAATCGAACCAGAATCAAGGCTTGTTTGAGGGGAGCCTTTGCCATGAACGCATATTAGGCGCGTATGGGTGAGCTTTGCCAATAAAAAATGGGAAGGAGAGCCGGTCGATGTATTGTAACCAAGCTGAGGAGGTTAGCCTCAATAAGCCAAAAAAGAAGGTGAAATGGTGCTACGGAAGAGGCATTGTGACGGGAAATGCCACGTTCAGTCGGAAAGAGTTACGAGCAAGCCTGAAAATAGAAAAGATTTGGATTTTTGGGGAAAATATTATTCAATGCGCGAGCTTTTTGCTAAACACTAGAAATGAAGGCGGAAGAGGACAAGAAATCTTTCAAAAAATAAATCAAGAGCTTCGATTAAATATTTCTCATGCGGAGGGCATTTGAGGAAACATTGTAAAAGAAAATTTCAATGCTGGAATTGTGGCAAAAAAGGTCATTTTTGCAGTAGAATTGAGGAGATGGAAACGAGAACGGCGGGCTCGCTGCTTCGGAGAGGCGGCCTCGTCGGAGCATTGAGAGGGAATTCCGAAGGATTACTGATTTAATTATGAAAAGGAAAAAATTATTAAATGGTCCGAGTGCGACAATGCCCTAGGGGATTCGGGGTGTTCTCTTCTGTGGTGAAGGAAGACTGCAGCAATGAATAGAAGGAATAAAGTCGAGTAGACCCCAAGCTCTTTCGATGGAAGAAAAATAGCAGTGAAAAGGGGAAAAGTAAAGGTAGGGATAAGGGGGAGAGAAATTGCGAAATAGGTAAACCGTTGACCTGAAGACTAATAAATGGTGGTGGATATGATTTGGACCTAGAAAAAAAAAAAAAAAATTCAATTATTAAAATTCCACTTGGGGACGTCGAATTTGGAAGAGAGATGGAGTAGATTTTGGTAATTGAGAAGGAGAGCGGAACGAATATTCTGAGTTGCGGCGGTAAAAGGGAAGAACAAATTTGAAAATAGAAGATAGGACTTTGATGCGTATTTTGATGGGAATTATGGGAAGTGCGGTGAAATGAAAGAAGGCCAAGGAAGCTCCCGGATTGTAAACGGAACTCTAGTTGGAGATGTTAGTGGAGTGTATTACAATGAATTGGAGAGTTATTATAGCAGCGCGTAAGCTCTTGGAGACAATGTGGAATTGTGTAATTTCGAAGTGGAATGGATCTCCAGAAGGTATTTAAGAAGTGGTAAAACAGAGGTGAGAAAGGTATGGGGAAAGCAATGACTCTCAATGAGTCGGCGAGAGAGCAGTAGGTATCCTAAAGTGAAATAATTAATATGCTAGCCAGTTAGGAAGTACTTAACATATGAAGTTATACCATCTGATCACATTAGAATCTGTCCATATCTGGAGATGATATCTATGTTTGCCAAATGATTGAGAAAGCGCCTGAAGTTATTTGGAGGAAAAAAAGGCAAAATTAGCTTTACTGAAAGCGGCGTACCTGCAGTTGAGGGTAGACAAAAGTCTTTGGAAATATCAGGTGGTGAAGTTTAAAGGAGAGATGTATTACTTAACTAGATGGGTTTCGGAATAAATTGTGCTCCAAGGATAATGATGAGAATTTTGAGATAGGTTTTGGCACAGGATGAAAGAATAAGAGAAGCGACCAGCCATTACATCATGACATAATTGTTAATAAAGACTTTGTAGGACGGAAGATGTAGTCTATATTTAGCAAGCTATGGATTGGTGTCGAAACCAGTAGAAGGTCTTATGGTCGAGTTTTAGGATTGAAAATAATAAAAAATAAGAAGTTTAAATAAGAGTTTAACAAGAGGTGGCTGAATTAACCAACTTAAAGGAAGGGAATGGGTTCCTCCAGAAGAGAGATTATTCCTACAATTCTGTGGTAAAATTGGTGGGACACTACCCGGTTGTAGGGTAGCTGTTAAGGGTAGCTTACATTAGCTATTATGAAAAGACATGTTGGAGGAAAAGAGTTGGATGATTTGGTTCGATTCGAATAAAGGTCTATTCGAGCTATTAAAAGGAAATGTTAGAGGGAACGCTGATGAAAGAGACCCCAGTAAAGGGTTTTCTTGGAGGTTTCGGATGAAAGATAAGGGAGTAGTATGGGTGTGATGCAAGCAGCAATCTGGCCATAGGGGCGGCGTTGGAAATGGGGGACAAGCATTGTTGAAGAACTGGATCGCCCTGGATCGAAAAGAGAACGATGTGGAATCATATTACGTTGCAGAAGAATTGGAGAAAGCGTTATTAGAGGAGTGAATTTGGCAATAAAGTGGGGTCTGAAAGAGCGGGAAGTTAGAACAGATTCGATGACGGGATTTATTGCTTCTTAGGTTTGAAAGCAAATTACAATGGAAAAGTAGTGGAAAACAGAGGCAGCAAAAAGCATAAAGCCTCAATGAGAAGATTACCGGGTGTCTGAGTCCAGACTGATAACTCAGATGTTCGGGTTACAGTGGAGTGTAAAGTTTTGTAAGATCAGAGATGAATAAAGCCTGATAGTTTAACCAGAGTCAGGAAATCTTGGATGGGAATTTTCGAAGGAGGGCAGAGGGAAGAGGAAATTGCTACCGTCGCGAGTATCGAAAAGGAAGTTAAGGATTTGCACGAAAAACATCATTTTGGAGTGAATAGAACCTTGTATCTGACGAAGATGGTTATACCGGAAGCCACGAGGAAAGTGGTGGAGAAATGCGTGAAGGATTGCAAAGCGTGCCAATCAATAGATCCTGCGCCAGTAAGGTTCGGGAAAGGGGAATTAAGAGTAAGCAGGAATTGGTGGAGGGTGGCGATGGACGTCACGCAATTACAAAGGGAAAGCACTACCTGTCCAATTGTTGATTGCGGACGAGCAGATTAGCAATTTGGAAAGTTTTGAATAATGAGACGGCAAGAGAAAAAATCATTAGAAAGTTGGAAGGAGTGCTTGTGGAAAGGGGCCAATGAAACAACTTATGAGGATAGAATTAAAGCTCAGATCAACTGATGTAGAGAGGTTGTGTAAAAATGGAATATTGAACGGGTATTTAGAGCAGCAAACAGAATGCCTTTAAATTGCAATAGTAGAGAGACAAAATTGGACAATCAAGAGAATGGCAGAAAGGGGGGGATTACCCCGGAGGAGGCAACGTTTTGGTACGAACAATATGTCGCCAAAGAATTGATTAGAAGATAAGAGCGTGCCTCATAGGTCTATTTTTCAAATATAGATGGGGGCATCCACTTGAAAAATTTAAGTCTGTGGATTCTGGTAGAAGCGATTCAAGGTTTAAAATTGGAGAGGAGGTGTGGGTAAGACCTTTGCAAAATAAGTGTACAACGAGATGGATGAAAGGAAGGTAACAAGAATAAATTCTAAATTTAATATAGATGTAGCGGGAATCCCGAGGCATATAAAGGATTTGAGGAAAATAGTATAATGATTTGAAAATCATGGGGGCGTGTTTAGGAATATATATATTAATTATCATAAAATGACTAAAATAATTAAATTCTCTTATATTAAATTAAATCATTAATATATTTATATAATTTTATATTTGTTCTTGATTAAAGCTGAGAACTTTGCGGACCGTGTATTTACTACAATAATAATAATAATAATAATGAATAATAATATACATAATAATTAATAATAATAATAATAAAATAATAATAATAATAATAATAATTAATAATAATCAATAACTATATTCAATAATTAATAATGAATAAATAATAATAATAATAATAATAATAACTAATAATAAATATAATAATAATATAATAATAATAATTTGGCTGTAAAAAAATTTAACAGAAAAGAACAATGTATGCAAATCCTTATTCTTAATGTTACTGTTCCGTGGAATTCTGTTAATTTATGTTCCAAATAAATTTTGTTTTTCTATTTGTTGAGTTATTAAAATTTTGTTCATCTCCTTTCTGCAAATTCGAATGTCAGACGGCCTTCTGAAGGGAACAGTCGACAACGACTCTACACACGTGCTCGATCACAAGGTCTTGTACCTCTCTGCGCACCATGACTTGTACTCGATGAGATTTTCTTCTATAGAGTCACGCTAATAGATGCGATTGTGCTCGGTGCCTTCTCTAAAGTATTAGAGATAACCAAGCGCGTGAGGTTTAATGTTACTCACGATTTTATACACTTTCCGCTGCTCTCTGTATTATCCGGAGGAGAGTGTGAGAGTGTAATTTCCAATATACACGCGACGCGCGTGGGTTATTGTGCGCCCTGAGTATATATGCTGCGTGTTTTCTGTGGTGTGGAGCGCCTGGGTGTGGTGTGCGCTATCGCTCATGTAGTTGTGGAGGTCTCGTGTGGTTCGTCTTGCTGGCCCTCATATATCAGTTGGCTCATATGGAGATACGCTCCAGGGATTCTTTTATTTTATATATATTATTCCTCTTTTATTATTTTTATATATTTATGGAGACGGGTCTATAATTCCGTGGGAGCATGGGGTGTGCCTCAGCTCTCGCGCTATATAGAATTCTGGTTCGCGTTTTATGTGGCCTATGTGAGTGCCATAAATTTCTTCACCAATCACTGTGGGTTTATACTATATATTATATATACTATATATACCTATATTTTTTTATTTATTATTGAAAGCAGCGAGTAACATTGCTACTCTCATTAATATCTTACTACTAAGTACCTATATAATCCACTATATATTATCATATATAGTACCTATCTGTCTGTATCTAATCAATTTCTCTATTATCTCACCGTTTTATATTATTACACTATATTCTAAACAGGTATTCACTTGTTGACCCAGGCTCGTCCTCTCTCGGTATTGCTTATTCTTGTCTTCCTGTTGTATATATGAGATCACTCGTCTAGTTTTTCTGAGTGATTATTGTTGGTAGGTAGCGGTCAGCTTTCGAGTTATATATACGAGATTATATATGTAGAGTGGGTTCGGTTTGCGGTGTGTGCCCAACAGGGAATTCTACTGTGTGTATAAATACGAGGAACACGGGGCAAAGGGTCTCATAACCCAAGCGGCCTGTTTCAGTGAAATTAATGTCATTTCTATCAGTGCCACCTAACCATAATTTTGATGCCGCATCGAGAATATGTTTCCAACTTTTTCACCGACACGATGTTTTCTAAATCAATCCCTTGTAACAGGAGAAAATAAATGAAACTTTTTTTTAGCTAAACTCAACCCATTTTGAGCTTTAATTTTAACTATTGTCTTTTCTTCACTCAATCTTTACTATAAAACAACAACACGACATGAAATTAAAACTCTAACAAATCAAATTCATTTGGGCATATCACTTAGTATAATTTAAAATTCATATACAAAATATTACATACCAAAGTAGCATTCGAGGAATTGACCCACATTATACTAAACATACAATGAATATATATTATATGATATATCATATATATTATATATATATATATATATACTATATTATAAATTACTATACTCATCTTGCCTGAGCTATATACTATTACTACTACTTACACCCATCTATCCTCTACCTATATGTAAATCCTCTCCGCTAATGAGTATGATTATCTTTTATTTATCGATATTACCTTTTATTTATATTTTAATACTTAACTATATATCTATATTTATCCACTCAATAGTTAGAATATCGATACACAGTAGCAACAATTCTAGACACTTCGTTTAGGACGCTTTCGCTTTCAGCAAACGAGATAATATACCTTGCTCACAGGAGTAGTACTAGTTTTTGCGTTCCGCCTACCTCCCCCACGAGACATTCGATCCCAATGGGAAAACACGGAACTATGTGAATTAAACGGATGAATTTGGTCCCTCTAATTGGATCGTGCTCATCCGCATGCCAACGTTCTGCGGATAAATTCCTTAGATTATTCTCCTCGCGAGAAGAGTAATTTTTCATCTCTACAAGGCACTAGACTGAGAGCGAAGATGAAATGCTCCTCAATAATTATGTATATTACTATATAATTTGATTTATGCCTCTATTTTATAATATATACCTCTATATTCTGAGAGACTATCACTATATTCTATATCATATATCACCGCCCTCTATATTTATATTATTGCTCCGCTTATTATATATAATATATATACTATGATACCATACCTCAACTCCTATTCCTATTATTATATATTATAGTAGTATAGTAATTATGTAATTACACGGCTTTTATTACTTATTATTCAGAAATTATTAATTATATCTAGTTATTATTATTATTTATTCATTTACTCTTTAATTATCTCTTATCTACTTTATTATTATTTCCCACCATATTATATTCAATCTATAATATGATCTATCTCATTATTATTTATACTTATTATTATTGGTTATTATTATTATTATTTATTATTCATTATTATTTATCTTATTTATAATTTCTGTAACTATCTATTATTATTACAGAGGATTCGCGACTACTACTTATTCCATTTACTACTTATTAGTAAGTAGTAGTAGTAGGTAGTAGTAGTATAGTAGTAGCATAGAGTAGTAGAAAAATAATAATAGTAGTGAGTAGTAGTAGTAGTGGTAGTAGTGTAGTAGTAGTAGTAGTTAGTTATATCAGTTAGTAGTAGTAGTAGTAGTATAAAGAATATTGTGCTGGTGAATTCGACTGTCTAGCAGACCGAAGAAAAAGTGTATGAGTCAGTAAAGGAATGCCTGGCGAAGGAATTGTTAATTTGGCAGCAGGCGAAGTATAGAAATATACATACAATAGAGCAGTGAATTGGCGAGGCTTTTGCGCTGTACAGGAGGTATGGTTGTGAACCTTACATCTGGAAAACGGGATGAACCCTACATTGACGAGATGCTTATAACGTGGATTATTCCCGTCGCAGTCCCCGTGGCTATTTCTTACTGCGGACGCAGTTCTCACTAAATGTATCAAGGGGGCGGTAAGAGGCTGGGCTTTCTTTGACTTACGTCATATTTTTCTACTACTTTCTCTGTTTCCATTGTGCATGTGACACACCTTACCCCTAGTCTGGGGAAAGATGATGGATGATATCTATAAATATATCACTATTATATAACACCATTATGATATATCACTCATATAATATCCCTTTCTTCTCGCCTTATACGGTACCTATATATATATAACATAACACTATATATACATACTCACCTTTTTATTCCTTATAATGAACCTAAGCATTCGCACGAGATGCTATACGTGCTTATCCGTTCGCAGTCCCTGGATATTTCTTACTACTGCGACAGTTCTCACTAAAATGTATAAAGGGGGCGGTAAGGCTGCGATTTCCTTTTTGACTTACGTCATATTTTTCTTACTACTTTTCTGTTTTTCGCAGTGCTGTGACACACCTGACATTAAGTACCTGCTTAGGTTAAGATGTATATATATTATATATCTAGTTAGTACGGTTAGGTTTAATGTTGTTTTCGGGCGTTTTTGTTGTTGTTGATTATTAGTATGGGGGTTTATTATATTTTGACCTAGTTATGGTGTGTAAGTATAGACTCAGTTTTAATATAAAGTTTCCTTCCATTTGCATTATAAAACCATATGGTTTAGTTATTTATTTATGTAGGGGGTGCAGGTATTTAAGTCTATTGATAGGTATATATATATATACTAGGGGTATAGTTATTATAGTTTAGGGGGTTGTAGTACGGTTGGGTTATTGGTGATTTATGGTGGGGTTGGTGTATGGGTAGGGTGGTGTGAGGTAGTTGTTTAGTATTGTTAGTTGTAGTTGATGGTGTATTGTGAAGGTGGAGGTATGGGGGTCGATGAGTGTGTGTTGGGGGGTGGTGAGTATGTGGTTGATAGTTATGTTTAGTATTACGGTATGGAGGTGTGTAGTTGTATATTAAGTTAATTATACGGTATGGTTTTTGATTAGGTAGTAGTATAGTATATGTCAGCACGTGGTATCATTGTGTATAGTTTCGCGGTTGTGGAGTCGGATGGGAGAGCGGGGGGGAGTGCATCGGGTCCGATGTTAAAAGTGTCGATTGGGTCGCCGTGGGAGACTCCGATATGGGAGCTTCGGATGAGAGAGCGTCCGATGAATGTAGGTGTGGAGTACCTTCGAGTTGTGTAGCTTGGTGGTGTGAGATGATTCAATAGTTGTAGCGTTCCGGTGTGGTTTTGAAGAGGGTGTAGAGATTAGGTTCAGCTGGCATGTTTAGAGATGGTGCTATAAGATCACAGCTATCCGAATTTCTAATGAGTGGTAAAATAGCCTCTTGTACTATGTCTTGAATATATAGCGTGCTAGTTTGTGATTTAGTGGGGGATATAGCTTTAACGTCAACCGACTTTTTAATTGGCAAAATCAGTGCTTTATCATGCAATTTGAACTTATGTATTTGTTGGATTATGGTCCCGGTGATCGCATGGTGGCTCGCCTCGAGAAAGTTGTCAGTTGCTTGCCGAATCCGTTAACAGAGGCCCGTTAACCGGGGTAACGAGTATATATAGTTTATATATATCTATATTATATATATAATATACCTATATAGTAATAGTATATATATATAGTATTATATGTATAATGATGTATGGTTACTATCCTAGTGGTGGGTTGGGGGAAGGATGTATGGGTTATTATATGGAGGTTATTTGGTGTGTTTTGGTGGGTTGTAGAGTAGGTGTAGTTGTATTTGGAGTTGTTGAGGTGTGTTTGGGGGTGGATTTGACGTTATATGGCTAGGTGGTTTGGTATGTTGTAGTGGTTGGGCTGGGGTAGTCTTGTAAGATAGGGTTTAGTGGGGTTGGTTCCTATAGGGGTTAGATGGGTGGGTGTAGTGTTAGTTGGGTTACTACGGTCAGTTGTTATTAGGCGGGTGTTGTGTGGTCGTGATGGGTGGTGGTTTGGTGTTCTATTTGTGTTATATATACGTATTTGAGTGGTGTGTTCTGGATGGAGTGTTGGAATAGGTTGGTGCTCAGTATCGTGTTTTGTTCTTGGTATTAGGATATATTAGGCGTGGGGTAGGATTTGAGTGAGAGTAGTGATTTTTATGTTGGTTAGCTGAGATAGAGTTATGTGGATTGGTGAAGGGTTGGGTTTTATTTGTGTGTAGGGGTAGGTTAGTAGGGCGTGTGTGCTGGTGGTGTTTGTGTCATGCGTCGTGTTTTGCAGGAAAGGTGTCCTCGGGATCCCATTGTACTTGCCTGTGCTCAGATTATGGTAGATAATGTGCATTATTTCAACAGATAGTGATGTGTGTTCAGTTTGTGGTGTGTATATTGCGTAATATGGATAGGAGGCTCGTCTCAAGGTGAGAATAAGCTCTCCACCTATGGGTGTTGAGCATTTTGATATAGTCAATAGTGACGGGATTGGGGTGTAACGCCCTCTGACTCCCCCCCCAAGATACATTACTTCCTAGTGAGCGTGTTGCCGCGATATATTGATAACATGTTGATATAGATATTGGACAGTGAGCATGAGACGGTTGGTCACGAGAGTGAGTGATAGTGTTGTCGAGTATATATATGCCTGTGATTGGTGTTTGTGGGGGTTTGTGTGCAATAGCCTGTCTCGAGAATAAGGTATTTCCCACTGGGTTCGGGCCACAACATCAAATCTAACACTCAAAAATTAGGAATCGTCCAGAATAAACCCCTCAGGATAATAAATAGCTGACTACCCACCACACCTATCCACCAACTCCTGATTGAAACAAAATCCTCCCTACAAAAGACCACCTTGGCATGATGGACTGTCAATTATATCGTAAATCACAATAAATAGATCACTACCACCACCATCACCATCAACCAACCAGTACCGACCACCACCACCTACCACCACACAACAACAACACCCACAACCACAACTAACAACAACAACAACAACAACAACAACCAACAACAATAACACCTCCTGCACCTAGAAAGGAAACATTACACCAGCAATATACTATTCTGGTAT
>JABUQX010064865.1:50000-60943 GCA_015478945.1 Trachelipus rathkii
ACCACTGAATTAAATCTACCTTCTTCAACGTAGTTATTTACATTTAACTTATACTATTCAGTGAACTGAATTTTTGCCTTTCTTTTATGCCTTGTTGTAAATTACAAATTTGTCCAAGGCTTGTTGCAATTTTTAATAACTATTTTACGTTTCAATAAAAGGACATTTATATAATGTCTTCGTATTCGACTTAGTTTTAATGAACCTCTAATAAGAAAAAGTACATATATAAATGTTTTCGTCATTGTTGTCAATGAAACAAAATAGAGATGTTTAACATTTTCAATTTTCATTTATGCTTCTAGATAAGATTATGCCAAAATTAAAAGTAATATAATGTTTTATTTGATTTCAACAAATACTAGAATTAAGTGGATTCGTTAAATTTGTTTGAAATTGTTTTGAATTAATTAAAGTGATATTAAATCTCTAATTGAAGAGCTTAGATAATTTATTTCATTGACAGCATTACATGAATTATAAAAGACAAGGAGTCAAATGGATGAGAGCATCTGAATATATATATATATATATATATATATATATATATATATATATATATATATATATAATATATATATATATATATATATATATATATATATATATATATATATATGGTACTTTTCATAATCCAACTAACCGCTATAAAATAATATTTAAAATATATTCATATTACCTCAAAAAAACTAAAACTTTCAAAACTATGGAAATCGTTCCCTAATCCCCCATTCCTAGAATCTCAATTCCAGAATATAATTAATCAGATTATGTTTTCCATATCACAAAAAAAAAAAAAAAAAAAAAAAAAAAACAATTACGTTTTTTCTTACCGTGTCTATTCCTGCAAAAAACATGTCTTGCATGAAAGTGACGACGTCCTTCTTCGTTAATCCCTCCGTCAGAAGTAGAATTTCCAGCAGACTGAGCTCCTGATCAGATTTTTCATTTCGCTTATTTTATTTTTAAGCTCCTTTTTCGACTTCAATTACATGGGAGAGGAACAATACTGCATATATATTATATATATATATATATAATATATATATATATATATATTATATATATATGATTTTAACTTCCATTTAGATTCAAATACATTTATATATAGTATATATATATATATATATATATATATATTTATAAGTCATTTGTCAATACCCATAACCGAGCAAAGTCGGCATGACCTCTTGACATCTTAGCCAGTTGGAAAGTATGTCAGAACTTGCTGACCAGGTATAAGATCACAAAATTTACGTTTGATAGAGCAAGAAACGTTTTCGAACTCAAGCAGCAAGAGTTGTAGTTGTTCGAATCATCATTGTCAGTGGTTTGAATCCCAAAGTGATCAGACTTTCAGTGTACCGAGGAGGTTTCCTGAAATATGTTCTTTTGTATTAAATGTGTTGGTTGTTTTTAATGTTGTGATTGTTGAGATTAGTGTACAGTTTTGTTACCTTCCTTGCAGTAAGATAATATGCATTGCAGATATAGTCTCCAAAAAAAAGAGACAATTATAATATTCTGGTCATAATTATAAATGCTACATGTGCTCTATATTGATGCATTATGTGAGGCATATATGTTAAACAAGGCAAATGTTCAATTGTGACTCGAGGAGATTTATGAAAGTTTTATGATCTGAATGTGTAGTAATCCAAAGGATATTCGAAAGACAGAAAACGTTCAATGTGATAATAATAAAGCAGTCTAAACGAAATAAAGAATTCAACTGCTCGCTGAACTTGTTTGTAAAACTTGCATATCCTGCTATTTACTAGACTTCTCTTTCTTACTTTCTGACGCTCGAAGAAAGTTCAAGAAATAAAACTAGCTCTTTTGTTTTTGTAACTGATTATAATTATAATAATTTCCAATCTCTAAATGAGAGATTTATTGCGATTACAATATTGCAACAAGTGAAATTTCTATTTTTCACGTTACTGCATATTTAACGTCTTTCTTTTAAAAGTTCACGCCTGATATACTACATTGCTTTTTTTAAGGAGGAAATATCTCCAAATTGTTTCTTCCTTAGGAATCGAATTCGAGACATTCTTATAGGTTACACAAATGAACAAATTATTAATGGATGTGATAAGTTGGTAGATAATGATTACAGAATTGCAATTATAGATTGATGTATTTGAAGAAAAACCTCTACAATCGGACAAGCTTAGTCAGACTTATTAAGTCTATCGCATGATTCCAAATCTTTAGTCAGAAATTTGAGTGCATTGAAAATCAAATAATATAGGGTAATGGATTATTTTATATAATTGCAATTACAGTTATAAAGATGAGATAAGGAATTTCGTTGACTCTCTAGTGTCTTAATAAAGAGCCGTCAACATACGTACATAGAGCCTCAATTACTGGTGTTTTTTAAACAAGAAGACCTCTTTATTTAAGGGATAAAAGTTTTACATTACAGTGCCTCTTTTGAGTGAGAAAGTGATATTTACTGACTAGTAATTCTGCACATCTTTAAAGTAATTCGTTGTTTTAAATTGACGTGAAGACCTAATATGACAACTGACGGTTAAATAAGTGCAAAGTTCTGAAATCATTTAGTCGAATGGAGTGATGATAATGTTAAAGATCCATAAACGTGTTATTGCATGCGATAGGAAACTGAAATGATAGTAGATATAAAAAAAAATATATTTAAGACGTCATTAATTAAAACAAAGTTATAAAATACAACTAGTCATATCATTTATTAAAATGTAAGGTGGTTTTAAGTATCACACACTTAACTCAATTGTTTTATACTTTAGAATTTAGATAACACAATGCATACCAGCAATTAGGAAGCAAAACTCTGCCTGTGCTTTGTCAAATATTCATTCTCGAATGTTTTAGGTGAGTAGTATTCTTATAGCATCTGTTTTCATTTTCCAGGAAACTGTGATTATCGCTTGGACAGATATCCCAGATTTCAAACTGCATAATTATATCATCTAAACGTTGGAGGCACACAATATGTCCTCTCTCTCTCTCTCTCTCTCTCTCTCTCTCTCTCTCTCTCTCTCTCTCTCTCTCTCTCTCTCTCTCTCTCTCTCTCTCCTAAATTAGAAAACGTCAAAGATAAAAGTTTTTAGCAATTAAACTTTAAGAGTGTAATTATTTTTAAGTCCGAGACTGGCAGCATGTCTCGAGATTCGTTATGACTATAGATTGCAAAGTCACATGACGTTTTAAATCTGTTATATAAAAATTAGAAAGCTTTCTTATCCAAAAGTTTTAACTTAATGAAAGGTGAGAGACTATTTTTTGTTGGTATATGCAATTTTTGTCACTATGAATACTTAGATTGAATTTTTACAAAACTACGTAACTATAGTTTAATAAAATATCTTTATAAATTCATTATTCTAGCAACTAGAAAGTGGATATATCTTGCTATAATTATTGGAAAAGACAGCCACATGGAAGAATAAGAATAACTTTCAAGGGGATAAATTTGTAGTTGTTGATGTAACTAAATAAAGACAATTGTGATGGTATTGAGAAAGAAAAGATTTGCGTTTCGTGGGTTTCTAAGTTCAATTGAATACAACACAGAAAGTTAATATATATATATATTATATATTATATACTATATATATAGTATATATATATATATATATATTATATAATATATATATATAATATATATATAATTATTATATATTTATAATATATATATATATATATATATACGGTTATGTATATTACTCAGTACAAAATCCATGACATTCCTTAAGTTTCTCAACGGATGGCGATGGGATGTATTTCCACCAAGGGAATTCAACTTCAGTGACATTTAACTTTTCGAACAGTGTGTTAACTGCGTTTATTAACTGCATTTGCTCAGAGTCTGAGGACAAATTTGGGTTTAAACAACCCCCTCGCATTTAGAGCCACCGGTTGCAACCGGCTAGATGAACATTATATATATATAATATATATATAATATATATATATATATAATATTATATATAGTATATATACTATATATATATATATATATATATATATATATATATATATATATATATATATATATATATATATATATATTATATATATATATATATATATATATATATATATATATATGTATATATATTATTTATGCATGACCCTCCTTAACTGGAGATTCACACTGACCACACCTACCCAGGTACATGGCAATTTCCTAGATTTTTTAAAAAGATATCATTTTGGCGTTCCCCTTTGTTAGGCGAGAGAAAAGATTCTTTGGAGATGTTCAGCGTTCCCAAAATCAATGAAAAATCTTATTTAAATAGATGAGTGTAAAACTTTGCTTTAGATCTGATTTTGGTGGTTTTGAGATAGGGTTGACCCAGCAAAGGCTGTTGTTGTTTGCGCAAAAAATTTGCTTTGGTTTTAGGTGTATCTTATGTTAAAAATGTCGATTATGTGATTTTGTTTTCAACTTTTTAGATCGATTTTGGCTATGTGATTGTGAATGTGTTTAATGTAAGAAGTGTTCTCGTGTGGAGGATGAATGTTATTTTCCTGCATATTTTACTGTAATAAACAGAGGGAGATACTTCGAATGGGAGAATGTAGGGCTTTTTATCCTGTAAGAAGTAATCAGTAATTTAAGGCATTATTGAATTCTCATTCAAAATAAATAATTCCCTTGTTTCCAGATGGTGATTTGATGAGTTTTATGTAACATGTTATTATTCTGAGAGAGAGATGTCATTTAGTTTCTGTAATTTTTCTACTTTGGTGGTTGGCGCAAGTCACGTAACTTGTCTGAAAATCATAATTTAGGAAAGATTTTAAGAAATGTTTGTAAATGGAAGTAAGAATAGATTTTTCATGGATAATGGTAATTTGAAAATAAAAAAAGTTTGAAATGAAATTTCATTTCTGATATGGGGAAGGTCATATTATATGGTTATAGTAACCTCGGTGAATTTAAGGGATTTGTTGAATGCTTTAGTTTCGGTTCGTATAATTATTTGGGATTTGTGTTGAATGAAGATAGATGTATAATATTCTATTGCACGTAAAGGAACTAAAGATTTTTAAAAAGAGAATGGCAATTCGCTGATGGTAAACAGTTTCTAAGGTGCAGTATGTATAGTCTTGCGCGTAATGCAGCTTCCTATAGAATGAATGTTTTATTTTATAATAATTGTTATTATTCTCATATAGGTAGATAGATATACAGGAAGAAAAGTAGATAGAAAGAGAGAAATTGAGATATCTACAGAAAATGAGAGAGCGCATTTAAGAAATTGAAATTAATTTTGACTTACATTCTAGAGCCCATTTATAGATCTCAAGCTGGAAGTCACTTGGCATTTCTCCGTGTTTTTGTTGGAGTTCTGAAATTCTAGAAAATTGATTAGTATATTTTAAGAGGGAAAAATCATGAAATTAAATTATAAAATTTTTATTAATTTATTTGATAGTTCATTGAAATAGCTGAATGCAAAGTCTGAGCCATTGTACTGTATTATCATTTTTACATTTTTAAAACCCCTTTTTTTTAATATATTGAACTTGATCCTTCTAACTATCGTCATATAACTCTAACCTATATTATGTCTAAAATCTTTGAAACTCTCCTTAACTCTCATTTCCTGGATCATCTGGAATTTTATTCCCTGCTTTCAGATCATCAGTATAACATTCGACGCTCGAGGTTCACTGGTGACATACTTTCTTACCTCACTGACCTAGGGTCTTCTCCCTTAGGGACTATTGGTAATCTTGTGTGGTGGCGCTTGTCATATTGAAAGCTTTTGACAGAGTATGGCACGCGTCAGTGCTTTCTAAGCTTCCGTCCTTTGAGTTTACTCCTCCTATTTGCCTACTCAGGTCTAATTTCCTTTCAGATCGTTCCATATTGGCTCTTGTTGATAGGTCGGCCTATTCCTCTTTTCCTGTTAATTGTGGTGTTCGTCAAGGTTCTGTGCTATCTTCAACTTCATTCTTACATTTCATCAACATTCTTCTTAGCTGGATTTCTAACTCTGTTCATTCTTATGCCAATGACTCAACTGTCCATTCTTCCACTAATTTTAAATCTTCTTCATATTTCCCCTCTTTTGCATCTAGAATTGTCTCTCGTCAGCAGCTTTCTGATCCAATTCTTGCCGATCTGAATGGTATTTATCGGTGGGGTCACAGCAATCTTGTGAAATTCAACTCTTTAATAACTCAATTTCTTCTCATCTTCCTCTCAAAAACACCTCCCAACTTTCCTATCTCCTTCGACGGCTCTAACGTCTCACCTGTTAACAATATTAACATCAGTGGACTAAACATAAGCAATAAATTGTATTGGAAACCTCAAATTACAATGATTGCTAATGAGACCTCAAAGAAACTGGGGATTCTGTTAAAATTGCGTGAATTTTTTTCTTCTACTCCAAAGGACGGAAGCTTAGAAAGCACTGACGCGTGCCATACTCTGTCAAAAGCTTTCAATATGACAAGCGCCACCACACAAGATTACCAATAGTCCCTAAGGGAGAAGACCCTAGGTCAGTGAGGTAAGAAAGTATGTCACCAGTGAACCTCGAGCGTCGAATGTTATACTGATGATCTGAAAGCAGGGAATAAAATTCCAGATGATCCAGGAAATGAGAGTTAAGGAGAGTTTCAAAGATTTTAGACATAATATAGGTTAGAGTTATATGACGATAGTTAGAAGGATCAAGTTCAATATATTAAAAAAAAGGGGTTTTAAAAATGTAAAAATGATAATACAGTACAATGGCTCAGACTTTGCATTCAGCTATTTCAATGAACTATCAAATAAATTAATAAAAATTTTATAATTTAATTTCATGATTTTTCCCTCTTAAAATATACTAATCAATTTTCTAGAATTTCAGAACTCCAACAAAAACACGGAGAAATGCCAAGTGACTTCCAGCTTGAGATCTATAAATGGGCTCTAGAATGTAAGTCAAAATTAATTTCAATTTCTTAAATGCGCTCTCTCATTTTCTGTAGATATCTCAATTTCTCTCTTTCTATCTACTTTTCTTCCTGTATATCTATCTACCTATATGAGAATAATAACAATTATTATAAAATAAAACATTCATTCTATAGGAAGCTGCATTACGCGCAAGACTATACATACTGCACCTTAGAAACTGTTTACCATCAGCGAATTGCCATTCTCTTTTTAAAAATCTTTAGTTCCTTTACGTGCAATAGAATATTATACATCTATCTTCATTCAACACAAATCCCAAATAATTATACGAACCGAAACTAAAGCATTCAACAAATCCCTTAAATTCACCGAGGTTACTATAACCATATAATATGACCTTCCCCATATCAGAAATGAAATTTCATTTCAAACTTTTTTTATTTTCAAATTACCATTATCCATGAAAAATCTATTCTTACTTCCATTTACAAACATTTCTTAAAATCTTTCCTAAATTATGATTTTCAGACAAGTTACGTGACTTGCGCCAACCACCAAAGTAGAAAAATTACAGAAACTAAATGACATCTCTCTCTCAGAATAATAACATGTTACATAAAACTCATCAAATCACCATCTGGAAACAAGGGAATTATTTATTTTGAATGAGAATTCAATAATGCCTTAAATTACTGATTACTTCTTACAGGATAAAAAGCCCTACATTCTCCCATTCGAAGTATCTCCCTCTGTTTATTACAGTAAAATATGCAGGAAAATAACATTCATCCTCCACACGAGAACACTTCTTACATTAAACACATTCACAATCACATAGCCAAAATCGATCTAAAAAGTTGAAAACAAAATCACATAATCGACATTTTTAACATAAGATACACCTAAAACCAAAGCAAATTTTTTGCGCAAACAACAACAGCCTTTGCTGGGTCAACCCTATCTCAAAACCACCAAAATCAGATCTAAAGCAAAGTTTTACACTCATCTATTTAAATAAGATTTTTCATTGATTTTGAGGAACATCTCCAAAGAATCTTTTCTCTCGCCTAACAAAGGCGGACACGCCAAAATGATACCTTTTTTAAACATTCGCACACTAGGTAATTGCATTGGTACCCTCGGGTAGGTTGAGTCAGTGTATCCTCCAGTAAGGAGGGCATAAATATATCTTACATCAATATATAATATATATATAATATATATTTATATAAATATATATATTATATTTATATATATATATATATATTATATATATATATAGTAATATAATTATATATATATATATAAATTATATCTTAATATATATATATTTATCCCTATATTATATTATTCTAGGTTGCACAGTGGTCTATGACGTTGGGGTTTTACCAAATTTGTCCCTCAAGCCTCTGGTCAAATGCAGTTCTATAACCGCAGTAATGATTACCACCTGTTGAAAGTTAAATGTCACTGAAGTTGAATTCCTGGTGGAAATACATCCCATCGCATCGCATCGTTTGAAGAAAACTTAAGGAATGTCCATGATTTTTGTACTGAGGTAATATATATATACCGTATATATATATTATATATATATATATATATAAATAATATACTATATATATTTATATATATATATATAAACACATATATCCCCCTTAAAATTCCTATACATACATATAAGAGACCTATATATATATATATCCACATCAATCATGGCGAATACTCTAACCTCACCCACTATACTATATATATATATAGTATATTATATATATTATATTATATTCTGTGTTGTAATCAATTGAACTTAGAACGCCGAAAAAGCAAATCAAATCTTTTCTTTCTCAATACCATCACAATTGTCTTTATTTAGTTACATCAACAACTACAAATTTATCCCCTTGAAAGTTATTCTTATTCTTCCATGTGGCTGTCTTTTCCAATAATTATAGCAAGATATATCCACTTTCTAGTTGCTAGAATAATGAATTTATAAAGATTTTTTATTAAACTATAGTTACGTAGTTTTGTAAAAATTCAATCTAAGTATTCATAGTGACAAAAATTGCATATACCAACAAAAAATAGTCTCTCACCTTTCATTAAGTTAAAACTTTTGGATAAGAAGGCTTCCGAATTTTTGTTTGACAGCTTTAAAACGTCATGTGACTTTGCACCTTCGCGTCATAACGAATCTCCCGACGACAATGGCTGCCAGCTCTCGGGACTTAAAAATATTACACTCTCTTAAAAACAACTGTCATAAAAATTATTTTTCACATTTTGCCGGGTTTCTAAATTTTGGAACGAGACGAGAAGAGAGAGAGAGAGAAGGGAGAGAGAGAGCGGAGAGAGAGGAGAGAGAGGCGAGAGGAGAGATTGAGAGAGAGAGAACATGTTTGTTGCCCCTCCCCGTTAGATGATAATAATTAATGCCAGTTTGATCTGGGATATCTGTCCCCAAGCGATAAAATCCTACGTTTCCTGAAATGAAATCAGATTGCTATAGAATCTACTGCACTCTAAACATTCGAGAATGAAGTATTTGACAAAGCACAGGCAGAGTTTTGCTTCCTAATTGCTGGTATGCATTGTGTTATCTAAATTCTAAAGTATAAAACAATTGAGTTAAGTGTGTGATACTTAAAACCACCTTACATTTTAATAAATGATATGACTAGTTGTATTTTATAACTTTGTTTTAATTAATGACGTCTTAAATATATTTTTTTTTATATCTACTATCATTTCAGTTTCCTATCGCATGCAATAACACGTTTATGGATCTTTAACATTATCATCACTCCATTCGACTAAATGATTTCAGAACTTTGCACTTATTTAACCGTCAGTTGTCATATTAGGTCTTCACGTCAATTTAAAACAACGAATTACTTTAAAGATGTGCAGAATTACTAGTCAGTAAATATCACTTTCTCACTCAAAAGAGGCACTGTAATGTAAAACTTTTATCCCTTAAATAAAGAGGTCTTCTTGTTTAAAAAACACCAGTAATTGAGGCTCTATGTACGTATGTTGACGGCTCTTTATTAAGACACTAGAGAGTCAACGAAATTCCTTATCTCATCTTTATAACTGTAATTGCAATTATATAAAATAATCCATTACCCTATATTATTTGATTTTCAATGCACTCAAATTTCTGACTAAAGATTTGGAATCATGCGATAGACTTAATAAGTCTGACTAAGCTTGTCCGATTGTAGAGGTTTTTCTTCAAATACATCAATCTATAATTGCAATTCTGTAATCATTATCTACCAACTTATCACATCCATTAATAATTTGTTCATTTGTGTAACCTATAAGAATGTCTCGAATTCGATTCCTAAGGAAGAAACAATTTGGAGATATTTCCTCCTTAAAAAAAGCAATGTAGTATATCAGGCGTGAACTTTTAAAAGAAAGACGTTAAATATGCAGTAACGTGAAAAATAGAAATTTCACTTGTTGCAATATTGTAATCGCAATAAATCTCTCATTTAGAGATTGGAAATTATTATAATTATAATCAGTTACAAAAACAAAAGAGCTAGTTTTATTTCTTGAACTTTCTTCGAGCGTCAGAAAGTAAGAAAGAGAAGTCTAGTAAATAGCAGGATATGCAAGTTTTACAAACAAGTTCAGCGAGCAGTTGAATTCTTTATTTCGTTTAGACTGCTTTATTATTATCACATTGAACGTTTTCTGTCTTTCGAATATCCTTTGGATTACTACACATTCAGATCATAAAACTTTCATAAATCTCCTCGAGTCACAATTGAACATTTGCCTTGTTTAACATATATGCCTCACATAATGCATCAATATAGAGCACATGTAGCATTTATAATTATGACCAGAATATTATAATTGTCTCTTTTTTTTGGAGACTATATCTGCAATGCATATTATCTTACTGCAAGGAAGGTAACAAAACTGTACACTAATCTCAACAATCACAACATTAAAAACAACCAACACATTTAATACAAAAGAACATATTTCAGGAAACCTCCTCGGT
>JABUQX010064866.1:5000-34308 GCA_015478945.1 Trachelipus rathkii
ACTAATGGAGATGAGAGTAAATGGTTTAATATTAGTAGCGAAGTGAGGGAGGAATCAAGAGGTCTTGTGCCATCCTCTGGTTATTTAATTTTATGGTGGATTGGGCGTGAAGAATGAAATAAGGTAGGGGTGTACAAGGGAGGATGTTAGACTAAGACTAATGGAAAGCGGTGGAAAATATGGATACCTTTATTTATGTACGCAGATGATTGGTTTTTTTTCGGTAGAATGGGTAAGATGGTGCATGAAGAAAGTTTTTGAGAAGATGATCGAGGGATTTTTTTGTTTATGCTAAAACGCAGGGATTTGAAAGTAAATGTAGAGAAAGAAATAAGCCGTGATTGTAATGAGTGAAGGAGTGCCGGGGCGTGTGAATCCATTGTTGGATGGTAAGCACGATTTAAAACAAGTACGTGAGTTAAAAATATTACAGGCTACATGAGGAGAAAAAGGAACGGTAAATGCGGAAGTGTGGAAGAAAAATTGTGAATGGCAGGGAAGGTGGCTTGGTGAAATTAAATCCTTGGTTAAAAACACAGGAGGGACCTAAGTATGGCGGCCTCTCTAAGAATTTGACATGAAAGGGTTACGTTATGTACGATGCTCAATAGTGGTAGTACCGTCCGAAATAAGCTGATCCACTGCCGTGTCCGAATATAGGAGGAATAGAGAGGACCTTTTATCATATTCATAATTCTGTTCGATGGATTTATCTTTAGGCGGTGCATTACGCGTGCTGGGAAGAATTTATATAAATGAGAGACATGAATGCATGGTAAATAAATTAGTTCGTAATGGTGGTTCTGATCAATTGGTTAAATGATTAGGCTAATGTGTTAGCTACAAGTTGGCTAAACTCGTTGGCATAGGTGTCCGTTGAAGGCGGCCTAAGGGATAGGTTGGGAGACCGAGAAAATAAAGTGATTGAGCAAGTAAGAGAGTTTATGAAGAAGTGGTAATCGTAATATTCTGATTAGATGTGGAGAAGAAACGGTGAATACACAGATGTGAATGGATATTTTTTGTGAGAGGGGAATATAGCTGTGGGCCGTGTTCCCAGGCAGGGATGAACCTCTGACACTGAGGACGATCAACCGCATACTGGATCTGTTTTTGTAGGTGAGACCAAGAGGGGATTGGATGCATGGATTTGCCATAAAGGGTACAGGGGATGTTGATAGATGACCTTCTTTTTAACTCCTTTGAAAGAAGATGATTGCGTGCTTACGTTGAGATCTAGTATTATTATAATCCCAACTCGTCACTCTCGGTTCTTAGGCTGGACTCACCACCGCGTGCATATCTGCTGTACTGAGCTCAACCACGAGTTTGAGATGAAAGAAAATATATGAGTATTGGACATGGAAGGCTTTATATAGGCTAAATATTTATTGACATTGACTTCGACCATACCCTCACTATATTTACATGTAATGATCCTATATATT
The DNA here is from genome assembly GCA_015478945.1 of Trachelipus rathkii. NCBI lineage: Eukaryota > Metazoa > Arthropoda > Malacostraca > Isopoda > Trachelipodidae > Trachelipus > Trachelipus rathkii. Next base: position 6,449 of record JABUQX010064866.1, read on the forward strand.
ATCTATATAATATGTCTTTTCATATACCGTAAATTATGACGTATCCTATCTTATATAGTAAGCGGGATTTATTTAATATGCTATACAGTGATAGAGGTAATACGTACGTTGCAGAAACTACTAATACTATAGTTAATACTAATATATACACATTGTCATGAATATAACTATTGAAGATAATGTGCAAAGGATGGTAACAATAAAAAAAATTAGAAAAATTCAGAAGAAGAAGAAGAACCTGAAGAAGGAAAATCGAGAGACTTTAAAGACTTCTCATATATAGAACTGAAGAAGGAAATCTGAGAGGATATATTTAAGAACTTGTCACATAGTGCTGAAGGGATACAACTGAGAGACTGTTATAGATGGGCTAGACAAATGCTGCCACATAAATACTACATAAAGACTAAAAGGTTTATAGTTACATAGTGCTGAAGAAGGAAATCTGTGAGATTACAAAGGCTTAGTAACATAGTCACATAGGGCTAAAGAAGGAAAACTTAGGGAGCCACATAGGGCTGAAGAAGGTAAACTAAGAGACTAAAAGAGCTTCTAGTCACATATAGGGTTAGGAAAAAAACGTTTTTTTCAAATCGTGTTTTTTTTTAAGAAAAAAACATGTTTCTCATGTTATTTTCGTTTTTTTCATTTTTTTTCGTTTTTTTCATTAAATGTATTTTTAAAAATATAAAGAGGCTAATATGATATTTCACTTGAGTATTTTCATTTTTTTTCAAATATAAGGATACTTGAAATTAAACAAATATTCCATTATGATTTATAAAATAAAGAGATTACCTTCTCTCTATATATTTTATCAATTGTTTTCGTTACAATTTACAGTAGGTTTGTAGCCTGCAGACTGCTGTTTGTAGGTTTCTACTTACTAATTTAACTATGTATTTTACATTTGTATCATATAATCATATATATAATTTACTTTTAAATATTAATGTATATTATATTTATATAGAATGAGTCTGAATGGCAAAACTCAAAAAGTGACTTAAGGGTTGCAAATGAAATAATAAAAATATTGAAATTAAAATTATACCAAGATTGTATATAAAGGAGGATGAGTGAATGACTAAATTAAATATTTGGCTTGGAATATCAACTTTTGATTCAATAATCACTCCCCACTCCCCAGACCCTAGTCACTACCGAGTACTGACTACTGTGTGACTACTGTCAACGCTCATTATCATTGGGCTCACTGATCAGCCACATTTAAATTTGATATGACTGATTAAGTCTGATATCTCAGAGGCCAGGGCTATGATGGAGCCTCGTTCATGAGAGGTGAATTCAGATGTGTCCGAGCTATTTTAAAGAAATCCTTTCCCAAAGAAATGTACTTTCACTGCGCAAGCCATTTCTTAAAATTGTGAAACCCTGATTCATTTAAAGTTAAGGCTGTAAGAAATGTAATGTATGTGTAATATCAAAGACATAAGCAATTTTTCAAGCGGACCTCCGCTTTAGAGCTAAAAAGCTAAAGAATAGAAACAAGATTGTGATAATACGAGAGTGAAAATGTTCTGTGAAACAATATATTGCAACAGGCATGAAGCCGTGCTACTTTTTAAATAAATGTTTATATCATTAGTAGCAATTCTGCAGCATGTCAGTCAATTGCCGGGTGAACATTAAAAAAGAGCATTATTAATTTAATAAAGGAATGCCATCATTCATTCCAGCTCTGGTTGCAACTTCAGAATTGTTGGGATTGACCTACAATGTTTCAAAATACCTTTAAACTAAAAGCATCGATCTATGTAGCGCAATTATCGATTCTGAATTTCACTAATGTTCAAATCTTCGCTGGAACTGGAAGTTCATATAAATATCGATATAACGATCAAGAAAAATTGGTCTCCAGAGGCATTAACCCAATTCATCTTCTACAGACCCGGAGACGCACTATATCGACTAACAGTTTTTATATCAAGTTCAGACGATATGATTTCTCCCTATACGAAAGGTTTTCAACCACCAGGGTATCGTGTCATCTCTTCAATACCTTATTCCAGCCACCTGTGACGTTTCATTTAACAAAGTTCAATCGGCATTCGAATTCTACAGAGATGACTTGATTAGTTCCTACGATAAAGTCTTCCTGGGAGAGTGGGAATTATGGTGACAAAACTGGGAAGGATCTCAAGAAAATCACATAAGTGCCCTCGCCAGATTAGAAAGAATGCTCCCAAAACTTGCTCCCATACCAAATATAAATAAACTATTGAAAATACTTGCTGCATTTCCTGTTTCAATAGCTTCAGTTGAACGAAGATTTTGAAAACTGAAATTATTTAAATCACATTTGAAAAGCACAATAAGTGAAAATAAACTGAATTGACTTGATAAAAACTTGGCTTTAGAAATCACCAACGATATTGTGCTGGATCTGGGATTGCACGACATTTGCAGCGTGTTCTGTAAAGCCTAATTTAAACTTAAAACTTTGTTGATAACTAATACATTTCTACAACGTTGGAATTACGTAATCTATAACTGTTTTGTTAAGAATGATAAAATTAAAAATAATAATAATAAAAAAAAGAATTAACTTTACGTAGCGTTTGTAAACAAAAGATAGAGGTTATTAACTAACGTTAAAATATTGATGAAATAAAATTTTATGATCTTTTATATTCTTATAATAAAAACTTTAAATTTATGCAAAGCTGAAATTTTTTACATCTCTCCGAATTCTCTAAAACATGTCTCTCAGTTATCTCTAGTACATTACATTTCACATACAAATTCTAAGGGAGATTTAAAGAATTTCAAATTTCCCCTTATAACATCAATATTTATCAACAGAGATAAGGGGGAGGCAAAATCGCATCCAAAGGTAGCTGCGGAATTCCAGCCTCCTCCCCCCCCCCGAAAAAAATTCTGCGTACGCCACTGCCTGTGTAACATCTCTGTAGACAGTTTAATAACATAATTATTGCAGTCTAAAAACATGCAGCACTCCAATATTACTTTAATAGCTTTTCTCATTGTTTTGGTCTTTACTCCATTCAGAAGAGAAAACTTAATTTGAATATTTTAAAATTGATTTTTTTTTGCTCACACTTTTGTTCAAATATTTATGGAATGGCTAGTCTAATAAGAAGAGGTCTGTTAAAATTTTATGAAAGTCAACCAAAAGGCTATTTCCGATAGTACACAGTGTGGGGGTTAAGCTGAAATTTCCAGCAAATCAAAATTTACAATTTATAGCAATGGAAAACGAGTAAAAAAAAATCAATACTTTGTATTAGAACTAGTGAAGGTTTCAGTCGTTCTCGACTCATGACGAATTTTTCTAGTTTTTCAGAATCTCATGTCCTACAGTTTCATAAAAAAAAGTACCAAATTCTGTACACCCCTTCAATTCATATAAAAGTATAAAGAACTTAAATGGTTTTCACAATCCTCGACCCTTACTCGATAGTTGTTTCTTAATGTAGATCTACTTCATGGTGATGCACATAATCAGCGGTGAAAAAAGTGGATTTAAACTCGCTACCTATTTCTAAAAATAGTTTCGAATCTCTTTTAAAAGATTTCGCTGATGCAATTGTACCTTAAAACTTGCTTTTAGAAAGATAAAAATCCCTTTCGAGATCATTCAACTTGTATATTGCGATTTTATGTGGCTGGTGGAACTTGGTAGGCCTCTGCCCACCAGAGGACAACTTTACACAATTGTTTAGCAACGTATCTTGTAAAGAAAAATAATTGTTTTTTTTCTGTTTTTCTAGATACATTTGTGATTGGCACCATGAAATCAGATTAACAAAAGTGGTACTTCCAAATTTCTGGCCAATGAAATTTATTACAAAAGTTTCGGAAACGGTTAAGAGAGTTTTAAAATTTATTACATTTTTTAATCTTAATTCTCTTTTAAAATGCGTTACAACCTTCTTAAAAAATCCTTATCATCGTATAAAGTGACAACGTTAACGTTTGCAAATTGAAGTAAATCCGTTAGATATTCCAAGCCATTTTATTTAAGCAAAAATTAAAAAAAAAATTATTTTGGTTACTTTACGAATAATATATTCTTCATTTTAATAACTGTAATGACAGGATTGGAAAACAGTGCAATGGAATATTTAAAATGTAACCAATAGGCATTCGTTACACAAAATCTGTTTGTGCATATAACCAAATATTCGTAATGCACACTAACTAGCTACCATCAACAGCGTTCCGTTATTGATCAAGAAACGTAGTCAATGAAGAAGAAAAAAAAAAAAAACTAAACTAAATTTACAGCACAAATTTAGTGTAAATTTAAAATCCATGTCACCAACGAAACGCTAATCAAAAGTTATGAAATAGTCCGTCGGTTTTGATTGGAAGGAAATAAATTCTTCACCAACCAACAGTCTTTTATTAATAATCCTTTTCTACCAACAACAAAATATATGACGAATGTACAAGTCGTACACCGTGATAGACCTGTGTCTCAGTCGGACACAGAGACCCATTCAAACCTAAAAAAAATATTAAATACTTTTTAGTTTTAAAGTAGCAATTAGCTGCATAATTGTATATTGATAAATATTATTATTTATCAATATATATTATGAAGCGAAATATATGAAAGCAATTAATAATAAATTTAAAAAAATGTAATTTGTTTGGAAATGTGGCAACTTAAGCTGAGGAAATTTGGGCACCATCCCAGTATCCCGCGACATGAAATTGATTAGAAAGCAGTTTATGCCTAACCAGCTTTCTTTATGTAATTCAAAATACTATATACTAAACATAAAGAACGCAAATCAAACACAAATTAATTCACGAAACGCTTGACATGCTATAGGCCCTAGTTTACCACTTCACACGCTAAATATGTTTAAATGTCATTGCCTAAAACATAAAAACAGGTTATCAAAACATTAAATAACAAATTTCTTATCACTTAAAATCCCACAAGCTTCAAAAAGACTATGAAAAGTAGCAGCAATGTTGATGTCGTAACGTCGAAATATAAAGACGTACTTAGTTCTAGTTTCTACAGCTAGGCAATCGGCATAGTACCGCCCTCTAGAGCGAGAGGTCATAGGTCTGTTACTCGAAATAACGCCTCTGCTCGTTCTGACTACAGCCCCCGAAGGAACTGTGATGGGACGGAATGAGGTCTGCGAAGAAGACGACAATGGTTGTGACGATGCGATCGAAACAGGATGCACTTGCGATGAAGGTTGAAAGAAGAGGAAGCCGAAGACATCTGAACAGGTATTCGCGTTGTTGAACTGGTACACAGAAGAGTTGAGTCTGAGCCAGAGTTGGAGGTGGCAATGGGTTTACAGGTGGTGGTGTTGAAAGAATAGATGCAGGAGGAGAGAGATAGGTATAGTAAAAGCAGGTTGTGGAGGAAGAGGAATCTGAATTGTTCGAAGGAACAATATGTATGTGTGAAACCACATTCTCGCATCGGTATTCGCGGCGGACCACACGAAGCGAGCATAACCAAGTTGTCTTGAAACCACTAAACAGGTGTGAGAAAGGGAGAGAACGAATGTTAAGAGGATTAGCCCCAAGCTGCCTGACTGGTTGAATGAAATAATGAATGAAATGTCGATCGGTTGATTGAGTTGGCATTCGGGCGAACGGTTGATTGAAGGAAGTGAAGTAAGACATACTCAACACTACGAGGCACTTTGGGCGAATGTCGACCATCGCGAGATGTCGTTACAACGGCGAACAACTTTTGGAAGATGATGTGTTTCAACTAGCTGCCTGCCAGATGGTTACGGAAGTGACCGAAAGCGAGGGAGAATGAGAGATGAAGCCACCCGTCAATCAGGTGTTGTTGGAGGGCACCTCCGACCGCGAAATCGAAGGCGAGTTTGTGTGAAGTCGTAACGTAAACCAGCAGAGAGGAAGAAACCAAAGCCTCCATGACAGAATTAGGAACATGAGAAGAGCCCCGCTTCTTCGGGAGAAGAAGAGATGAAAGGGGCCAAGGTAAAGAAAGAGTAACTGACGAAGGCGAATAAACAGAAGCGTCATTAAATAACATATTGATTACCAATTAGAATCACACACACTTCAAAAAGACAAAGTAGCAGCAAATTACATGCGGCCTGAGTTCGATTCAAATATCATAGAATGTTCATGTCGCAACAAGTCAAAATTAAATCAAGCTTAATTGAACATTCATCAACAGATGACATGGTAGCAATTGATATATATTAATAAGCAACAAAATCTCAAATGGTTTGACCAGAAGACACACTTAAATTACTCTATACCAACAACCTAAAAGAAACGGGTTTATTCATAATATAGTTTGCTAAATGTCTTGTGATGGAAAAGCAATGACAGGGCGTTTGGTATATGTTCTTTATATTTGCAGATTAATGGATATTGTATAATATATTTAAATAAAATAGATTTATTTAATAGATGTAAGTAAAAGAATTCTAAGTAAAATATAACAAATCAAGTTTGAGATAAAATAAAAAAAGAAGAGAAACTTTAATATAAGTGAGAGAGCACTCTACATATAATAATTACAAGAGAGAAGTTAAGTAAAAGTATCAAATTAAGATATATATATATATATATATATATATATACTCAAGCTAAATATAAAAAAGCTTATAAAGCATTTATTCATGTATATACTATATATATCTATATATATATATATACTATATATATATATTTATATATATATATATATATATATATATATTACTTCTCTATTGTTTATATATTCATGATTTACTCTTTTCTTCTTTATCTTCCTTCTATTTCCAAAGAATGGGAGTAAGTTGCGTGACGAGCATCGAAAAGAAAAGCAGCTAAGATAGAACATTAGAAGAATATGACGCAAAGAAAGCCCAGCCTTAAGCCGCAAACGGGTGGAGTACATTAATTAGTGACTAACTCCATATTCGAAGTGCAGACAATTCACCCTAAAAGCTATCATGGTGACAAAGCGAATGTACCTCACTAGTGATAAGATCGTCAAAGTGTAAGGTTCATCCCCTTGGCCCAGGTGGCCACAACCATCCCTCAGACAAGTCCTGCATCCCAATTTACATCCATCGTTTATACACTTTTTCTTAATCGCCACTACAAACTCAACATTTCTCTCCTTCAGACTTCGTTTCCGCCGACTCAATCCACTTTCTCTTCGTCTCCCAGCCGGTCGGTTCCCAACACGCTCGCCACTATACATCCGTTGAACCAACCGACTATCATTCAATCTTTCCACATGACCAAATAACCATCTCAACATACTTTATTTATTCTCTCATTTACCCTTTTCTTCCACACCCACACAACTCTCTAAGTACGCTTCATCCTTCATTTTATTAATTCTTCTTCACACCTAGCATAGCCCTAAGAGTTGTCCCTCTGAACACAGTGGGTGGAACTTAAGAATCTATACTTCTTCATTCCAGACCATAGTCTCACTAACCAATAGGCAAAAACACAGGTAACACAAATATCTCCCACTCCTCATGTAAGACCTAGCGCACTCAAAGACTCTTAGTCCCTTTATCATTCACTTGCAACGATTATATCACATTGCACCAGGCAACCTTCCTGCCATTCAACAACTTTTCCTACTACACTCTGCAGTCTGCATCCCTTTCTCTTCCAACATATACCCTAAATATTTAAACTCAGACACTTGTTCAGCTGCTCACCATCTCTAACATAACTTAGCACTGAGGAGTGTCCTCACTCACTATACCATAACCTTACTCTATCGCACGTATTACCTTTCAGCCCTCCTTTTACACACGCCTGCCAAACCTCTCTGCCAATCCTCTCAAGCTCTCTTCAGATTCGCCACACAGTAACCCGAAATCATCCGATTAGTATATAGGTAGGGCACCATCCCACTCATCTCCAGTCTCTCCACGCATTCTAACACCATTTCCTGCATCCCCACCTCGAATTCTTTCATCACTCAATCTCCATCCATATACAAATTGATTAACCAAGGAGACCACATACACAACCTGTCTTACTGCCGCTATTTAATCCTCTAAACAATTCACCATGGACAACCTTACTTTTTATTCTTTAACAGTCAATCGGCTGGCACTTATCATACGTCATACAGGCTACTCTTTAGATCATACGATTCCTTCACCCACACCACCCATATTATCAACTCAAGCGGACACCTGGCCATAACTGCTATCCCCTATTTCAACTCTCACTCATTAACACTGGGTGACTGCTACTGTTTCTCTACGCTTTTGCAGAATCCATAAAACCTAATACAATTTATTCTTCTTCTGCTCCTCATTTTCTCAATCATTTGTTTCAATGTAAAAGAATTTGATCACACATCCTCTAACACAACCACTCCTAACGCAGCTTGTTTCTTCAACCAATGCAAGTCCTTCATCACCTCGACGCACTCTTCGAGCCAAAATACCTTCCCTACAACACTCCATATATACCTTTTTCCTCTTTATAAATTTCTACAGTTGCCCTTTTCTCCCTTAACCCTTATATAGTGTACTATTATGCTCTCCTCCCAATCCCTTGGAACTATACCCTCTAATGCCTCTCTTTATAACACAACTTCCAAATCAATCAATCACCCATCTCACCTCCGTTCTTGATATTTCACCCCGATAATATTCATACATATACCTGCAGATTTAACCTATTCTTCAACTTTTTTCACTCTCCACAATTACCTCCTCCTTACTAATAAACCTCATCCCCAAAATACCTAATCCTTCTTGCACCATCAAAAACCCACAACACATATCACTATCACCTTCATCAATTACTGTTTAATTATTGATGCAGATTCTCATGTAAGTTGCTCTCTTTCCACAGCTCCTTCTCACATCCATTTCATCAGTTACAAAAGCACCATCCCTATTCAATTATTCTAAGCAGTATTCCCCTTATTCTCATTCTTAACCTTTCGCGCTTCTTCCAGAAGAGCTTCTCTATCCCTTGTAAGCCCGTCATCTCCAACTCCTTCAACTGTTTCATTTACCTCTTTTGTTTTCTCCTACGTATACCTTTTAGTATTTCTTTTTCCTCGTTATACTATTCCATAGCTTTATCTTTCTTTATAGAGTCTTCATCTATTTGCCTTTTCTAAGGTTACATTCAACCACGCTTCTTTTTTAAATCCTTTAAGCCTCCGCTTTTCTCATCCTTCTTCATTCAGCCATCATCTGTTACATTCTTACTTCCTACTTATGCACATCCACAACTTACTTCCTTTGCACTACTAACATTTGCTCTTCATTTGCCCTCAGATTTTGTTTCAGTATCACTTGTTCACATTCAAACCGTTTACTAGCGAGCGTTCCTTACAATACTTAATCCCTTAATTGGGTCTTGCTCACCTTAACTTCTCACTCTAAATTTTCATTACTTCCTTCCTACTTCCTTCCTTATCTCCATCCAAGCCCCCACTAACTTAATTTTATCTAAGACAAACATAATGATCTGATAATCTCCTCCCTTTCCTAAACCCCTAACTGATTTTAACATCCAACACATACTTCAACATCTCCTTCTTCACCAACAGTAATCAATCAATACTTTTTCACTTCGGATAGCAATCTTTCTACCCTACACCAGACTCATAGTTACTTAATGGATACTCTTGTGTTTACAGAAAGTATTACTTACACAGCAAATACCTCCTCTCTTCACAGGAATCAATCACCTTTCCTACCATTTTCTCATTTTCTCCCGCCACCCCCCCTCCCTTTCTTTTTTCTGACTCCAAAACTACCTGTTATACCATTCCCTTTTTTGATTAATATCCAACCATTCCGGTCCCCCAACACTATCAATCTGAAAGCCTCCTACTCACCCCATGCCAGAGAATATCATTCAGATTACATCCCAAAAAATCGTACTCGTCTTCAACGTTTCCTCAGATGGACCATATGTCACAACCACAACATACCTTGACCTTTTTCAAAACTTAAACTTAACATTAGAATTCTAAGGACTCACACACAATCAAAGTCTCCATAGACTTCGTAACCAACAGGTCAACAACTTATCCAATATTCTCGCAAAACTCCTTCTCCTTTTCCTCTCTCATTCATTCCACACCAGCACACACACATTTCACATGACACCACTCAGTTTCACGTTTTCCTTTATTCTTGTTTAAGTCCAGCGGAGCAATGACAATTTGCCTCTTTCTAATACATCCATGCATCCTCTCTCCTCAATCATTTATTCTCTGACATATTCCATGGTACCCATATCGATTCACTGATTATCATATTCTATCCGCCGAATAGATAGAAGGCCCGTTTTACGGCGATCACGACATTCTACCGATGGCCCTAGGCATTAGCATTCCTGGAGAGGATAGGATGGTAGTGAGGACCAGCCTAACCGGCAACTATCGACCGTCCTTTGTCGGCTCCGACGTACACCGCAGGACATACGAGTGTGGGCAATTCTTTCTCTCGCCCACACACAGGGAGTATGAGTAGTATGGATATCCAGTAAAGTGTTCTATCTAGTATAGAGGGATGTGTACATTTGAAGTATGTGTATCAATTGATAATTGTGTTGGAGTAAATTCGGTGGTCATTAGTAGTTGCCAAAGGCAAACAGTTGCCTCGAGGGATAAGTGTGTGAATGAATATGAACGCAAAAAGAGAAAGACTACATACCATAAGAAAATGGGAGGTAATTTCATCGCTTCGAGTATGCGTGCACTCTCTCCCTCTAATAATATATATATATATATAATTTATATATATATATATATATAATTATATATATATATATTATATATATATATATATATATATTAATATATATATATTTATATATATATATTAGAATCCGAAGGTTATTAGTAAGGTTATGGGTAGAGTGAGAAAGTTGATTATTGGTAAATCCTGCAGGTATAGATGAAATTTAATTATGTTCTTTTATGTTTTAACTAGTAAATGTAATTTTCAATCGAGCGGAGGCGAAGACTGGTGGATTGATTTGGATTTGGAAGTTATGTAAATAAAGCGTTTATGGAAGGGTATAGTTTCGAAAGGGATTGGAAGAGCGGTAATAGTACCCTTATATAAGGGTAAGGGAGAAAAGGGGAACGTAGAAAATATAGGGGAATAAGTTTATTGAGTGTTGTAGGGAAGGTATATGCTATGTTTTTGGTCGAAAGAGTGCGTCGAGTGCACCCTACAAGGACTGATTTGGTGAAGAACAAGGTGCGTTTAGTGAGGTGGTACAGGAGTGGTGGATCAAATCTTCACAATTGAAACACAAAATTATGAGAAAATGAGGGGATAGAAGAATAAATCGTATTGAGGTTTAGTGGGGACTTTCAACAGGCGTATATTAGAGTTAATAGGGCAAAGCTTTTATGGCAGGTAATGTGAGTGATATAATGTTGTGCTATGGTGGTAGGCTTCTTGAATGGAATCAAAAGTATGTATGACGATAGTAAAAGGTCTCGTGTATACGAATAATGGGGTTGTCAAATGGTGATGCTCGGTATCGAGAGGAGATATATATATAATCGCGGAGTGAGACAGGGTTGTGTTAAGTCTCCTTGGTTATTTCAAATTTGTATATGGGGGATGGGGTTTATGAAGAATTCGAGTGCGGGATGGCACGCGAAAAATTTGGTGTTAGAATCTGCAGTGGAGCATATGGAGATGTAAAGTGCGAGGGTGCCCTACCCTATTTACCAGGCGGATGAATTTTGGTTCTGTGGTGGCGAATCTGAAGAGATAGATGTTTGAGAGGAATTGGTAGAGAGATTTAGCAGGGGTATGTAAAAGGAGGGGTTTTAAAAGTAACGTAGATAAGAGTCATTATTTGTTACTGGTTTTGAATTGCAAGAGAATGGACACGTACCCTTGAGTGTGGTGAAGTGTATGTCATAGATGGTGAGCAGCTTTCCAGTGCAAGGATAGTTGCTGAAAGATTGTAAAAATAATATGGCGAGACTATGAGATGGTTGAGAATGAGAAGGAGAATAATGGGTTGGAGTAGCATGAACAGAGTGTAGTAGGAAAAAGTCTCGTGAATGACAAGGAAGTTGTGGCTGGCTTGAATTAATCGGCTTGGTGAATTGTAAAAAAGACTAACCCTGGAGGTGCGTTTCTAGGGGAGTCTTGCTCTATCGAGGTATGTTGTTACCCTGTCGTTATTGTTATAGTATACGAGACTATGGTTCATGGAATAAGAAGTAACTGAGACTCTAAAGTGTCAATGTTTTCCAAATGAGACAATGCTTCCATACTGCTTATGCTGGTATAGTGCATATTTAATTCATCATTTAAAATTGCACCTAATCAAGTGATTAGAGACTTGTGTGGTGTGAATGGGGTAATGAGAGAATAAAGTGAAAGAATGTATTCAGAATGGTTTGGTCATGTGGAAAAGAAATGAATGATATGCGGTTGGTTAAGTGGTTATAGTGGAGGAGTGTGTTGGGAACCGACCGGCTGGGAGACCGAAGGGAAAAGTGGATTGAGTCGGTGAACGAATGTCTGAGGAGAGAATATGTGAGTTTGGTAGCAGCCGAGAAATAAAGGTGCGGTGATCAGGAGAATGGCGGGGTTTGTATGGGGGCATGGTTGTGGCCCACCTGGGCCCAAGGGATGAATCCCTTACATTGAACAATCTACCATAGTGAGGGTTCCTCGCGGTCCATGAAGCTCTAGGTGGATTTTCTGTCTGTGACGAGTTTCACTAATTAATGGTAAAAAGGGGAGGTAAGGCTGGCTTTCCTTTTCGACATTTGTCATACTCCCCTACTGGCTTTTCTTTTCCGATGCTTGTAGCGGCTCCTTACTCCCAATCTTGGAAAAAAAAGGTAGATAAAGAAAGAAAGATAGTATTTCGGATTATTTATTCCACCTTCGTGAGTACGGTTTTCCCCGTAAGAAAGCGGTAAGCGGTGCCATACTATATAATATCATAATAGGATAAAAACAAAAAAACAAATAAATATATAGAAATTAATATCAATAATCACAATATTATATATATATATATATATATATATATATATATATATATATAATAATATATATATATATATATATATTATATATAATATATATTCTAATATATATATATTATTTATATATAATATATATATATATATATATATATATAATATAAAAATTTTAAAAAACTCAAAATGAGTCGTCATAGTGCTTAATGAAAATGAAGCAAAGTAGCACTACACACAGAAGGTAAAAATTAATTTCGAATCAAAAAATAGTAGATTGATATTTGTAAAACATTTAAATGAGAAATTTGCCATAAATAAAAAAGATGCATAAAATCTTGAGAGAGCTTCTAAATTTAAAGGTTTTCTTCCTTTACTTTTCTCCTAGCAATATTCGTCTAAAGACAGACCAAAAAATAAAATTAATTATGCAAAACTACAAGTATTTATTGTAGTTATAGTAGTAAATAGAAACAATACTCAAGTTGATTTAAACATAATAATAATAATAATAATTTTTTTTTTTTTGTTGGAGCTGGATGTACAAGGGACTCTGAACAAACGTAAGGAATGATGATGATAATAATAATAAAATAATAATATAATATAATAATATATAATAATATAATAATAATAATAATATAATAATAAATAATAATAATAATAATAATAATAACAACATATTTGGTTATAATCTGAGTGATGTTGAGAAGTGAGCGACTATGTGGGGAGAATAAAAATTTGAGTGATGTTTTGGACGGTTTGAAAGTAGAAGCTTTAGATTGATTGAGGTTGGGAAACTTAAATGGTTGAGATAGGTCGAAAAGGGGATGGTATAAAATGTACATTTGTGGTTGCGGGAGAAAAATGAGAATGAGTAGGAAAGTGACTGATTCTCTGAGAGAGGATGTGTGCAAGTATACATTCTTCGAGCACAAAATTATTCATAGGAGTTGGGGTAGGTATAGGTAAGATGGAATGTAAAGTGATGAGGATGATGAATTTGAGTGGGTTAAGAAGAAGATGTTGAAATATGTATGTGATGGATGTTTAAATCAGTGAAGGGGTTGAGATGGGAAATTATCAGATCATCATGTTGTTTTATGCAAGATTAAGTTAAATGGATGGATGGAATGGAGAGGAAAGAGATAGAAAGAGAAATTGAAGGGAAATTTAAGAGGAAGAAGTTAAGTGAACAAGATTAAAAGGAAAAGTAGGGAGAAAACTTGAAAATAAATCGGTTTAAAGTGACAAGGTGAAACTGAACAAATCTGGACGCAAATGAAGGATGCCTTTGTTAGTAGTGCGAAAGTAGAATGTATATATGCTACAGTAAGAAATAGGAATGTCAATAGTGAGTGGTGGAATGAAAAGGTGATGCAAGCGGTTAAAAGTTACAAAGAGGGGTGGTTAAATGTGCTACAGAATAATGATGAGGTCTCGAAAGAAAGGTGTATGGAAAATATAAGGAGTTAAAAAGGCAGATTAAAAGTCTCATACGGAGCAGGAAAAAAGGTAAATGAAGAGTTTGGAAGGAGGATGAATGGGGAATTACAAGGGAATAGGAAGCTCTTCTGGAAGGAAGAACGAAAGGTTAAGAAGGATAGTCAAGGGAATCTTCATAGAATAAACAATAGGGATGGTACTTTCGTGACTGATGAAATAGATGTGAGAAAAAATGTGGAAGGAACACTTAGAAAATCTACATAATATTAGCAGCAATAAAGGGGTGATAGTAGGAATGTGTGGGTTGGATGAGTTAAGAAATAGGTATTTTGGGGATAAGGTAATAAATAGAGTGAGAAGGTTGAAGAACGTTAAATCTGAAGGTATAGCTGCAATTACCGGTGAAATAATAAAAAATGGAGGGGAGATTGTGCTTGACTGGATATAGAAGTTATGTAACAAATCGTTTATGGAGGGTATAGTTCCAAAGGACTGAAGGAGAGCAGTAATAGTACCCTTATACAAGGATAAGGGGAACTGATGAAACTATAAGGGAATTAGTTTACTGAGTGTTGTAGGGATGATATATGCTCGTAATTTGACTTAAAGAGTGTGTCGAGTGACAAGGATTTATTGGCGAAGAACAAGGTGCATTTAGAAGAGGTATAGGATGTATAGATCAAATTTTCACATTGAAAAAAATGATTGAGAAAATGAGAGAAAAATTATATTTAAGTTTTATGGACTTGCAACAGGCGTATGACAGGATTAATAGGGAAGCTCTGTGGCAGGTGTTAGTGATATATGGTGTTGGTGGTAGGCTTTTGAATGAAATCAATGTATGACGATAGTGAGGGTTGTAACAATTAATTGAGATGAAAGTGATTGGTTTAAGTATTAATAGTGGAAGTGGGTTCCAGGAATGGTGCTGTCCTCCTTGGGTTATTTGATTTGTGTATGCGATGCGGGGTGATGAAGAAATAGAGGTATATTTATTTTGTCTTGAATGGAAGAGAATAGAGGTGACCTGCTTATTATAAGCGGATGATTCGCTTTTCTGTGGCGAATTTGAAGAGAGTTTGAGAGGACTGGTAGAGGTTTTGACAGGGTGTGTAAAAGGAGGGCTTTGAAAGTAAGAATGTAGGTAAGAATTAGGTTAAAGGTGATGTAGTGAGTGAGGAGAATCCGATGTGTGAAGTCATGCTGGATGGTGCACAATTGAAATAAGTATCCGAGTTTAAATGTTTAGGATATATGTTGGATGAAAAGGAACGGATGAAGTAGAGCGTAGTAGGAAAGTTGTAAATGGTAGGAAGGTGGCTGGTGCAATTAAATCCTTGGTGAATACAAAAGGACTAAGTTTTGAGTGAGCTAGGGTTTTGCATGAGGATATGTTGTTATCGGTTAATGTATAGTAGTGAAACTATTGTGTGGAATAAGAGGTATAGATCTAAGGAGCAATCTGTTCAGATGGACAATCTTAGGGGCGTGTTAGGTGTGAGAAGAATTAATAAAATGAGAAATGAACGTGTTAGGGAGTTGTGTGGTGTGGAGAAGGGCGTAAATGAGAGAATAAACGAGTGTATTAAGATGATTTGGACATATGGAAAGGATGAATGATAGTCGGTTGGTTAAGCGAATGTATAGTGGTGAGTGTGCTGGGAATCGACCGGCTGGAAGACCGAAGAAAAAGTGGATTGAGTCAGTAAAGGAATGTCTGATGGAAAGGAATGTGAGTGTGGCAGAGGCGAGAAGAAAGGTGCATAGTAGTAAGGGGTATAGTTGTGGGATGCCTGGTCTAAGGGGATGAACCCTACATTGACGAGATACCACAGTGAGAGTCCGTCGCAGTCTCGTGAAACCCTAGGGTTGATTTTTTCTTACTGCGACGAGCTCTCACTTAAGGGTATGGAGGGGTCAGAAGGGAAAGACTTTCTTTTCGAATTACGTCATGTTCTTCTACTACTCCTACCCCTATCTGTGGAAAAGGAGGTTGATAACGCTAATCTAATTCAATCCCTAATAAGGAATATATATCAAAATGCAAGTGGAACAGATCCTCAACAAATATTGAAGCCAAGTTCTGAACAGTTATCAGTAAAAAATAAAACTTCTGATATATCACTGTCAATCTCCACCTGAACCTGTCATAAACCTATCCAAATAAAAATTAACAGAAAGAGACAGAAGTTGTAGGAAAACAAAGGGACCATAATTTCCCTGAGGAAAACAATTTTAAGGTAATTTATTCTAGAGGCATATGTAGAGTGAAATACATGCCTGAGGAATAAATTTAAAGGAGGTGCATTTATGGAAATAAATGTCTTGGGTTGATATTCAGGTTTGCAAATAGACTGTTGACAGAGGAAATTTTAAAATCGTACATAAATATTTCACTGCAATCTAGCCCAAGATATCGGCAAAATTTTTCAGAGGAACTTGATCAGTTAGACTGAATCATATTTTTGGATTCTTCACAAAATTATGCTATGATAACAGAAAATAATATATCAAGTGATTCTGAACGATAAGAACTTTTTTAACAAAATTCTCTAAGCATCAGAGAACTGAGAATCCTATACCAGATGAAAATGAGCTGAGAATTAATCATTTGTTTCTCCCGGGTGATAAAAGGAAACTTTGGTCATGGTAAATAATCGAGTTTGTGGAGGCCGTTACGGCTCACAATTTGACCATTAACTATCTGAAGTTGCCTTATTTCGACAGTAACGCAAGGTCCCAACAAATATTTGTAAGTTCTGTTTATATGAAGAACATTAAATATCTTCAAAGTCAATACTAATCATTAAGCGTCAATAAAAAAAAAACAGACGCAAGATGACTCTGCAGTAACTTCTCCTGGAGAAGAATGTTGTGAATGCCCGAAAAGTGTTGTTGAAATTTGATTAAAAATATCCTCCTTTAGATCCCATATTAAACTGCTTCCTGAGAATTACGACCACCCTCAGAATCGTCAGCATCACATTGAAAGGATTTTTTAACAAATAAGTGAAATAAATGTCGGAGGAGTTTAGAGATAGTTAGGTAGAGATATTTTGACGTGGAACAGATGTTTCCTTAGTCTTTTCTTTCTTGGCACGACAAAAAGAAAAAAATACAGTGAAAGAATAGCACCTCTCAAGCATGACTGAAAAGCTACAGCTATTAAACTGAAAAGTTCAATAATACGATAGGTTTAATCCTAAACCCTTCTTACTAAGAAAAGGGCAAAAGATGCTACTCTATTCAACTTCTGAGTTCATACTCCAACCACCAGGTCCATTGTTGTCATTAGCATTACAATCTACTACATTTTCACTATCCCTACTTTCCTCTTTCGTTTGACTTCAACACTTTCGAGCATCGGGTCATGTAGGCCAATAATAATCTGAACAATGTTTCAACACTTCTCTCTCTGCCCTTTAATGAGTGTTGTCCATTTACAACTGACCCAATAGAAATATTAGGACTCTTTGATACTTAGCATATTTGCTACTCACATTTAAATAAACTGACCCAATATGATAATATTAGGACTTATTCTTTGATATTTATTTATAGCAATATTTTTGCTTACAAAGTAAACATATAAAAATAATGGAGAATTCTGGTTAGCTTATTCATTAAATCAACGAGCAGTTTAGACACTTTAGTAAAAAGCGATATGTAACGTTAACTAATTACTTAAGTTATGTCTACAATAAATTTAACTCAAAGAAAATATTTTGATGAATAAATATATACCAAATTCTATAATATAAATTTAATTTATAACCGTTACTTATAATAGTGACACTTAAGTGGACTACTTAACCACCAAAAATAAATAACTTCATTTATAATAATATTATTATATTCTATTATCGAAATATAAATTACTTTCATAAAGTAATTTTCTTATTATTTTTACTACAACAAATTATTAATACGTAAAGAAATAAAACTGTTTTACAATCCAATAAACTACTAGAATTTGTACATTTATAAAACTCTTAACCTTGTAATAAAGCGAGTGTTATAAAGGTACTATTGTCAATCTCAGTGTAAATTATATAATTATTGGCTGAAATCTTTCTAACCTCTAAAATTTCAAATTCCCAACATTTCTCACTTATAAAAGAATTTATAATTATATTGTCATATAATTATAATTGTAAAAATTAATGTAATTATTAATTCTTTTTTAGAACTCTATAAAATTAAAGTTCTAATTCTAAATTAAAGCGGAAATATATACTCAAATAAATTTAATTAATTGAATTTTATGCAAAGATATATCATATTTATTCAGCTCATTAAATAATATATTTAATTATGATGAAACTAGATATAATATATATAATTCATAATTAATATTGCTTCCTTCCACATGATTTCATACTTAATTTAAAAATGCGTAAGTCTTTCACTAAAGTTCTTAGATATTTAGGATGAAAAGAAAAAATGAGGGTATTTTATGCATTGTGGGGTAGTGAGATGATGTGATTTATTAAGAATAGTTAGAAATCAGACGGTTACATTAAGTGTTAATACCTTCGCAGAATCAAAGGTTTATCGATTAAAAGATAGATATATC
This sequence comes from Trachelipus rathkii, assembly GCA_015478945.1. NCBI lineage: Eukaryota > Metazoa > Arthropoda > Malacostraca > Isopoda > Trachelipodidae > Trachelipus > Trachelipus rathkii. The sequence goes on from JABUQX010064866.1 coordinate 25,429, forward strand.
AATTTTTCCACTTTCTTTAATTTTTCAAATCACCTTTGGAATGTGGTTTTTAGTACTTAAAATATTGCCCCTTTTGTAATACGTGAATCTGCAGTTAAGATCATTCTGTCTTAATTTACTACTTCAAGGAACCCTATAGTAATTTCAACAAATTACAATTACAAATGCCCTTATGTAGTGGTTAATAATATAATGGCATTTATATATAGGAGATAAAAAATTACCTGTTTCCTGAAAATCAAGTAACTTTAATTGGACAGACTTTATAGAAAAAACAATTAATGGGTTAAAGCTAAAAATAAAAACAAGATTAGATAGAATTTATTGTAAAAATAATCCTAATGAACAATTTTCGTAATAGCGATGTCGTAATTAAGGTTTTGTTATCTTTACAGAAAATATTTCCCTCCTATTTTAAAAATTAAAAAGAGTATAAAAATTGTATCTTTATAATTTATAGATAACATAATAGCTAGTTTTAATAGGGTACAAAGTTAAGTATAGTATTTGAAGTTTTTCTATAAATTCAGCATTGTTTGAGCTCAAATATAGAAGAATCTAATCTCTGTGCTCATCTTTCTGAGCAGAAAACTTCAAATGGTTCATTCCAAATTTCTTTGCTAATTCATAGGAGTCTTCATAAACCAGATCAAAAATAAACACTTCCATACTACTCACCCGTTTGAAAAAACTCACCTTAATTGGAACCTGTGAGGTAAGAATAATAATATATTAAAAATATATATTATTTATTTTAATGGGGTTCCTGTAACAGTGGGCGTCACTACACACGAGTAAGCGGCATTACTGTGCTGGAAACCCAACAAGGGATGACACCTAGACACAACGATAAAGATGTACAATGTAGGTAATGTTAAAATTTAAATCTTATAGAGCAAGTTTAATTCTCTGAGAAAAACAAAGACATCAGCATTACAGAAATGACAAGATTCCGACAGGATATAAGCAAGGAAAAAACTTATTTCTGACAGCTGACAATGCATCGCAACCAACAAAGACATGATGAACAGAAAGAGAAATGTGTGAGCAACAGAAAGGACAAACCGGGTGGCTGTCCCAGCCATAAGGTAGCAGTGCATCAAATCTGTATGTCCAACGCGCAGGCAAGTTGTGATGACCTCAATGCGGCGACCCAGCCTACATGAGGATGACCAACTCTTTACAAGGGACTTCACACAGCGCAACTTGGCACCTCGAGAATCCTCTTCCCAGTATGACTGCCAGCAAGTGATAAAACCCTGACGAAGACCGTAATACTAATCAGTGGCAGGGAGGTGCAACCCACAATTTGGTACAATGGCAGCGTTGAAAGCTGCTCTGTCAGCCAGCTAATTTCCGGGAATATTCGCGAGTTGGGACCCAGAAAATGTGAAATCTTTTTTCCGTGAATGAAGGTGATAAAGGAACTTTTGGATAATAGAAACCAGAGGGTCTTGGATAGCAGGAAGAGCACCTTTAGTCATAAAAAATGGTATAGCGGTTTGAATCAAGACAAGAATTCTGTTTATCGACAGGACCAACGCCATTAATTCGGCTGTGAATGTTAACGAGCATAGAGGGAGATTGTGAAACAGAGTGCAGTGCAACCCAGAAATACCGCTGATGCACCCACAGCCCCCCTCCCTCTTTGAACCGTCGATATACACCGGCACCGAATTTGTATGGAAGGAAAGGTTTACGAGGCATGAGGGTCTAAGTAAATCCAGGTGGTCCATAGTCTTGGTTAGAGACAATTTGTTGCACAATCTGGGTGGTGGATACACCCATAACGCGCAAAAATTAAGATAGTCGTATCGTAAAACAGTGTTGAGAGAGATCTGAAGATATTCAAAGATGGAAGTTACAACCTGTGCAAACGGCCAGTTGGCAGGGTGGAGAAGTACCTTCTAAACAAGAGGAGTAATAATTGAAGGAATAGGGGTCTGAAGGCAAAGATGCAGGCAGCATACAATGTGCTCCCTCCACAGAGACAGAGGTATTATTCCGCCCTCCACCTCCAGGCTCTCCTTCGGTGAAGATCGAAATCCACGGTCGCTATCAGGAGACCCTCATTCTGAATGGGATCGAAAACGTGTAGGCGAGAGCAGGAGGTTTGTCCGCAGAGTGCACCACATTAATCGTACCATATGAAGAAAGTAGGGTCCTCCACTCTGCACCCCACGTTGTAGAACAGGTGAAGTAAAAGATCTAATGTACGATGGCAGCTCGGTTTGAGATCGAAAATATGAGAGGGGTACGAGAGACGGTCGTCCAGGACCAAACCCAAAATTCTTTAATTAATGGGATTCAAGGCTGACGGGTGAACCATAAAAGGTCAGAACCGGGGAGACAGCGCCACCCTCCGAAGAAACAGTATGACCTTCGTCTTCGCGGTGGAAAATCGAAAGCCCCTCGAATCACACCACGATGTAACCTTGTCCAAAGCCAAATGAATTGACGCTCCAAGCATGGAAGTCTGGCTCCAGAGACCAAGTGCCTAAAGGTTTCGTATTACATATAGAGGGAATGCCAACCGGATTGAAGCTAGGATGCTGCTAAAACCACATATCTACTAAATGGCACTGGGATATAAGAAATGAAACACTTATAAAACCTCTATGTGGGTAGCATATATCCTTATCATCCATGGTGAAAAATGTCGAGAAAGGGGGTGAGTACTTAATTTTTAATCACGAACGCATGAAAGATCATATTCGACATTAGGGTCCCGAGAGGAAAATGGGGAGCTGATCTTAGGAACCAGTTGAAATATAGAAGTATTCTTAGCAGAACTCACCCATTTCCTCCACTAATTACCTCGCCGACCTCATCAAAGTTCGAAGAGAACCTGATCTAACTAGGGGATGGGCCGATAGCCGGATATCCAACCAGCTGGAAGTAATATAATCTCACTGGCGGATACACACCGTGTAAATCTCGGTAATCAGGTCTATGATATATTATATAATATATATAATATGTATAGAAAGAATTACTAAATATATATATAAATTGGAGTATATAGTAGATATATATATTTGAGTGATATATTTATTTTAAAATAATCATAATTGATATGAGTATTATGTGAAGGATCTGGTATACAAAACTTACTGCTAAATGCATACAATATATACTATTATAGTAGTAATAATATATATATATAAATTAAATCATTAGCTATAGGATACTAGTTTATTTAAAAAATAATAAATATATATATTTTATATACCTCAATTTGCTGTTCTTTTTTACAGTATAATAGTGGTATTGAAGAATCCTCTTAATTATTTTGTAATGGATGTTGAAAGTTTTGCATGCTGCACTTGTGATTTTCAAAACTGCAAGACAAGACAAAATACTGCAAAACTCGATTTTTAGGACCATTAATTTTTGAACTCCATTGTTTAATCCGATAATGTTATTTTTTTTTATTACTGTTAGTATATGGAGTTTTTAAAACATGGCTGGAAAAGTATAATTCTTTTTTAATTAGTCTAACATAAAATGAGTACAAACTACTTCGTTGAGAAATATGATATCTATGGATTAGTACTTTTAATATTAAATATAAAAATAATGAGATTTGGATCACGTACGGATATAAGCAATTTAAAATGAATGAATTAAATGTATAAAGGATAAAAAAACCATGTGTCATAGATTAAAAAGATGAAAAATATATTTACTTTTCGATCAATGGGTTTGTAAAATAAAAAAGCAAACACTTTTATCAAAGTTAAAGTTTATAATTTTGTTAGTTAATTTTGAAAATTGAGTAAAATGTTTTTTCAAGACACTGAAAGTTTTGTTCTGTGCGTATACATCATTTTAAGTTTTGTTCTGTTGAGTATATTTTCGCAACTTGTGTCTGTTGAGTATTGCTCTGATAAAGGTTTAGGACTAAGTAGGAAGCTTTTGACAAATGGTATTCTTATTTGAGTTTTACTGCAACAGTTAATTATTTTCGGAACTTATACTTAAATAATTGAAGCTTTACCAGATAATGAGCGTGCTACGGATTCACAACTATTTTTTGCAAGACCTTTTAAAAAGAGAAGTACACTATTTTAAGAAATCTAAAGTTTCAATTTAAGTGGTGTCCAGAGTCAGATTTAAAAGCTAAAACTATAATCAATTAGTCACATTGCCTTTACAGTCGTATTACGATAACAAGTGGCATGAAAAGGCAGGATTGGCATGGATTATTATTTTACAGATAAAGATTGTAGCCGGCATAATTACAGAAGGAGTAAATAAATTTTACCTCTATAATGCAACCAAATCTGGTTAGAAAAAGAGGGAAAAGTGCCCTATAATTCAACGGGGAATAAAGAAAGAATATGCTGAATAGTGTTAGATTAAAAGAAAATGATAATGAAGATTTGAGGTGTGGGGTTGAATTGTAACATAAGGAAGGGAAAGGGGTAGGAGAGAGTGATATACCATAAAATGATCGAAATCTGCTAATTTGTACCGACGCGAACTCCATGGCATATATGCGCTAATAAAGATAATTATAATAAAGTAGGTAGAAGATTCGCAAATAGGTGGAACATCCTTTTATCTTCTACAATCAAAATTCTTTTTTAACATTGAACAAAGAAAATATATTGAATAAAGATGAATTAAATAAAAAATAAAAAAAAAGATCACGACACATGAATTGATTTGGGCAATCTATTCAGAAATCATGGAAAGGCGATAAAGAAGAAAGCGATGATGATTACTGTACACGCTTAGATTTGGATGCCACACCCTAAGCGCGGTCAAGGAAAGTACTTTGGACCGTTTCAGGAATGAAGGAAATGGCTGTATAGAATCAAACTGGAGGTCTTGATGATTAACATGTTGCAGGAGTATAGGTTAAATGAAGAGATTTGAAAAAATTCGGTCTGAATGAGATAGTTTTAGATGGTAGAAGATGAAATACAAAGAGAGTGCAGTAGAAGTAAATTGATAGCATATTATGGGAGATAGCAATTAAGGAGCTCAAGGAAAAATGAAAGGGCCTGGTTGAATGAAGTGAAAGGAAAAAAGATAAAAAATGTTTTTTAATTGTCATAAAGAAGGACATATGAGGTATCAATGACTATGTTTTCAGCTCTAAAATAATTTGTAAAAAGTTGCCTGTCTGTGAGACATTGGCATATCCGTGAAATTCAGATTGGGTCCTCTTTGTTGTAAGTATATTTTACAGACAGATATATATGTAAATCTCTACACCCTGTGATTATATAAAGAAAGAGAGTTTTGTGAGGATTATAAACTAAAAACTATGTTCTAAAGATCTCGAGTTAAAAGATAAGTGGTAAGATAAATGAAGTGTGGTATGGATGTTTTGTTTTTTTATTATGGAAAATCATCATCAAAATTCAATCTAACATCATCTATGGTTGTGTAGCTTTAAATCCTACTTTTTATCATAGGTATATCGTAGCGGCCAGGTAGGTTTTCCGAGGTGAAATTATACACTCGCAGTACCTAAACTCATAACCTAATAATTTTTAAAACGGACGCCTCGTATAGTCACAAGGGGTGCTGTGACTGCTCACGAGTTTTGTGTATATGTCTGGTTAAAACTCAGGCTTAGATATCGCTGCGTGTTCCCTTCTTTTCCTGCCACCTTCTGTTCTGTGGAACTCTCCATTCCATCTTCTTGTGTTTTCTAACTGCTGAAATTTAACATCTCCTCTAACTTATATTTATTATATTTATATCTATTATTTTACTTTAATAGCCTGCGTTCTGTGCTTCATTACTGCGATAATTTGTCAGCTTATGCAGGATGCAATAATTTTGGCGTGTAACACCCCTCCCTTGAATAGGGCTCTGATTTCATAGAAACTGGTGGAACACTGAAAAATAAAAAAAAAAAAAAAAAAAAAGTTTACTCTGAACTGTAATCTAAGAAATGAAAGAGACGTTTGGGGTATAATAGACACAGGATGCCCTAATACAGTTGTTGTTGGGGAGTTTGTTGTCACTAGGATATATGAAAAATCTGAAGAGACGGTAAGGAAATTTGAAAATGGAAAAACAAAAAAAAAAGTATGCAAAATTATGTGAAATGGTGAAATAAAGATGAGAGGAACATTAATAAATGTGTGGTTAAAGAAAAAAGTAAGAGATGAATATTTCCACATCCTACCTCCGCCACATTCTAGCCAGGAAATTTTAGAAGGTAATATCTTCGCGCTGTGCTTGTATTTTATAACCTAAATGGCCAACGCTGTGTACGAAATCAAAAATTAATTTAAAGAGAGAGTTAAGAGTAGGTCTAGAATGCAATGTAACTTGAGTTATAGATATGGAAAAAATTCTTTTTCCGTTAAAAGATCTGAGAATATACGGGTCATTTCTGAGAGTAAAGGGCTAGAGAGTCTAGACAAGCGAAATAAGTGTCCTGAGTTTTTAAACTATTAATAAGAAGAAAGATTGTAAATGGAGTGAACTCAGATATTTGGGTTTATCCGACCTGCGCGTAAAAAGGGAAATTTCTTTTCAATAACCTTTCTATTTGAACAGGCCTTTGTAAATTTAAGAGAAAAACTGAAAGAATTATCTACCTCAACTATGTAGCCAAAAAACAAATCGAAATTTGGCGAAGAATAACAAGGAATAAATTTAAAATATTTAAATAAAAGTTTATGAAACATATTATTTTAAGAGATTTAAAAAAAAATTCCATAGCAAACCTGTAGTTAAGGTTTGGCCCTTGCTAAGAAGTTCAATGAACTTAAAGCCTTAGATATTTTTGAACTGTATAAATTTCTTTATTGTATTAATAGCTTGGAACACTAGATTTCTGTCAAGCCAAATGGATATATAAACGTAAAAATGAACCCGAATGCAAACAATGAAATAGATAATTGTCATGGAATAGTTGGATAGGAATTTTTCGGTCCTACCAGAGAAAATACTAACTGATTGGAGACAGGGAAATCTCCATGAATACATAAGGAATTTACAGATAAAGTTTTGGCATTTGAACTTTTAAGCACGGCCAGACCGAGAAGGTCCGTGGAGCATCGGTAAATGTGGAGAGTAACATGGTAGGAATTAAAAGGAAGAGTTTAGAAAGTAAAAAAGAAGGAAAAATCAGGAAGGAAAGAAATGGGCTCTTTATTGGAAAGTGAATGCGAGAAATGTGAATCATCTCGACTGGTGTTTTTCACGCTTAGAACTAGAAAGTGTTTTGGGATATATAATACAGAAGAAAGAACCCGATAACACTCCGGCTCAATTAAGAAGAAGAATATGGGTAAAGGAATGAAGTTGAATGAGATTATGGAATTCAATGTATCAATACAGAAATTTAGTTACATAAAAATAGAGTAAAGTAACATAGAATAAAGAGAGCTTTAAACATTTAAAAATGGGCTTTATACATAGGTTATATTAGGCATAAAGAATTAGAAGACAAATGTATTTATTCTATAAGATAGAGGAAATAATAGAGAAAACAGATGGAGAGGACCTGCAAAAGTGGTGGTGGGGAGAGAAGAAAAAACTGTGTGGGTGAGACATGGGAGGTAAAATGAAAGAAATCAACAAGTGCATATAACAAGAATACAAAAGATTAATAACGAAGAGATCCAGAACGGATGAGGATAGAGGATAAACCAGAGGAACAAGGAGTGAGTCAAGATAGTTAAGCAGGAGGAGGAGAATAAACAAAGACAAAAGAAATTTAATAATATCTAAAATTAAAGATAGGAGGAGAATATATAATTAAGCAGCCCGATGAAGAAAGGTGGATAAAAATTAGAATTGTAAGTAGAGGAGGAAATAAAGGAGGTAAATATAAATATTCTTATAATATTATAAGAGAAGACAATGAGAAAAAAGAATGGATAAACCTAAAAGATTATGATGTGAAAGAAGATATTAGTGGAAAGACAAAGCAAAATAGAATAGAGAATGAGGAAGAAACAGCCATAATGGATGATGAAGAAATATATTTAGGAGAAATGGAAGATTGGAAAAATGGCGAAAGAGTAAAAAGTGCCAAAATAAGGAACTTTTAAGCTGGAAGGAAAAATGAAGTTTATGAAATGAGGTAGATTTGAATATAAATAATATTTATAATGTTTTCCTCTTCCGAAAAACATATAAGTCAAAAAGAAAAAGAACGAGGTGATAAATGTTTAGTATAAGCACGTAATTGTCGTTGCTAAGACGTCCATAGAGAGAGAAAATCGCACAAGGATAGTGTGGCTTGGTGTTACGCCGTGTCCAATATTTATTCACCTGACAGTGTGTTTATTAAAATTCTCTTAACTTACAATAATAAAATATGAATGATTAGAGAATAAATACTTTAGATGTAAAAACTACTTAGCCTTTCCTTTACACACAAGGAAATAAAAACTTCAAAAAAGAATGTATATTTTAGTCATACCACCAGCAAGAAGCCAAGCTTATGAAAAAATTTGAAAACTCCGGAATGCAAGTGTTATATGTTGACTTATATCTGATGCATGACTCAAGAAGTTTCTGTGTAATGTACAGTAAATGATGAATTAATAATGAAGTAACTGGAGGCGAGAAAAGTAAAGTTTTAAAAAACTCAATTCTTTTATCTGTCGTAAGGTAAAATGGTTAAATACTTTAATTAGGGATAATGGAATTCAACGTTGAATGACAATATGATAGTCTGGTGGTGAATAGACTGAATTTCTTCGATGAAAAAATATTTAATGTTAAAGATTTAAATCAAATTTAAGTGGGAAGTGTAATGAGAGATAGATATAATTTCAATATATAGGACTATAACATTACTTAACGCGAGAAAAATGAGACATTATAATTAATGTAAATCAGAAATAATAAATATAATACATCAGAAAAAGTGCCGATTAAGAATATTTGACAATG
>JABUQX010064867.1:12500-20000 GCA_015478945.1 Trachelipus rathkii
AATGTGTGTGGGTTTTGATGGTGCTAGAAGGAATAGTTATTTTGGGGGATGAGGTCATTTAGAAGGAGGAGGTAATGTGGTAGAGCGAGAAAGGTTGAAGATGGTAAAATTGCAGTATAGTTGAATACCAGTGAAATGACCAATAACCGGAGGCGAGATGTGATTGGTGGAATTGAAAAGTTGTGTAACAAAGCTTTTATGGAGGGTATAGTTTCGAGAGATTATAGTAGAGCAGTAATAGTACCCTTATATAAAGGCAAAGTAGATAAGGGTAACTGTAGAATTATAGGGGATAGTTTATAAAGTAGTAGGGAAAATATATACCGGTTATTTTTGGTCGAAAGAATGCGTCGAGTGACTGAAGGACTAATTGTTGAAGAACAAGGTGGCGTTTAGAAGTTGGTAGAGGGATGTGCTGGATTCAGATCTTTACATTTGAAATAAATGATAGAGAAAAATGAGGGAGAAAAGAATAAATGTATTTAGTTTTTTTGGATTTTGCAAACAGCCCGGTATGGTATAGATTATAGGGAAGCTCTATGCCAGGAGTTATTGATGTATTAATGTTGATGGTAAGCTTCTTGAAATGGAATCAAAAGTATGTATGACGATAGTTGAAAGCGTTTGGTAAGGAATAATGGAGTTGAAAGTAATAGTTTTAATATTTATAGCAGAGTGAGGCAGGATGGTGCTATGATCTTCTGGTTTATTCAATTTGTGATATGGATGGGGTTATTGAAAGAAATTAGAGGTGAGGGTGGCAGGAAATTGGTGTTAGAATAATAGAGGATTGGAAGAGAGTGGTGGTGCCCAAACCTATTATTATGTGGATGATTTTGGTTTGTTGTGGTTGAATCTGAAGAGTTTGAGAGGATTGGTAGAGAGATTTGGCTCAGGGTGTGTAAAGGGAGATGTTTGAAGGTAAGAGTAGATAAGAGTAAGGTTATAGTTGTGAGTGAGGACAGTCCTCGGTGTGAAGTAGTTAGATGGTGAACAGCTGGGAACAAGTGTCTGAGTTTGAATATTTATTAAATGTTGGATGAAATGGAAAGGATGTTGCAGAGATATAGTAGGAAAGTTGTGAATGGCAGGAAGGGGGCTGGGCAATAAGTGTTGATGGATGCAAATGGACAAAGTTCTTGAGTCGCTAGGGTACATGAGGTATGTTTTTTTAATATGGATGATTAATGTTGAAATTTAATATACACCAAACAATAAATTACCTGAGATTCCCGTAATTATTGTCTAGGGCAAAAGCTAAAGGTAACGGAATAACGGCACTTCGTTACTTTTCCTTTCAAGAAAAGCAAACGCGTGAATGGAACTACTTTTTCCGATTAACGGAGTAATAACGGAACTACTTTTTTGAATAACGATGACCCACCTCTGTGTATATATATTTTTAAATATTATATAATATATATAATATATATATATATATATATATATATATATATATATTTATATATATATATTATATATATATATATATATATACCCACCTCTGTATATATATATATATATATATATATAAAGTTTAATTAAATTCCAGTTTAGAGTATAAAAAAAGTCAAGATTTCTCTTTTAGGAAATTTCTTCCCTTTTAACGGGATTTCCTTTAAAGGCTAAAACGAAACTTTGCTCCTTTTTCTTAGGTTAGACACAATGTAATTTTATTATTATTATTATTATTATTATTATTATTATTATTTATTATTATTATTTATTATTATTTTATTATTATTATTATTATTATTATTATTATTATTATTATTATTATTATTATTATTATTATTATTATTATTATTATTATTATTATTATTATTATTATTATTTTATTATTATTATTATTATTATTATATTATTATTATTATATTATTATTATTATTATTATTGTTATTATATTATTATTATTATTAATTATATTATTATTATTATTATTATTATTATATTATTATTATTTATTATTAGTTATTATTATTTATTTATTATTATTTCCTAAAAATATTATTATTATTATTATGTATTATTATTATTATTATTATTATTATTATTATTATTATTATTATTATTATTATTATTATTATTATTATTATTATTATTATTATTATTATTATTATTATTATTTTTTTATATTATTATATTATTATATTATTATATTATTTTATTATTATATTATTATTATTATTAATTATTATTATTATTATATTATTATTATTATTATATTATTATTATTATTATTATAATTATTATTATTTTATTATTATTATTATTATTATTATTTTTATTATTATTAGTTATTATTGTTATAATGTGGTTATTATTATTTTATTATTATTATTATTATATTATTATTATTATTATATATTAATATTATTATTATTATTAATTATTATTATTATTATTATTATATTAATTATTTATTATTATTTTATTATTATTATTTTGTTAAATTATTCCACTATTAAAATAAAACATTCATATGGCCAAAAAAATTAAATTTCAAAATATTAAGTATAACTTCACAAATTCTTCTAAAAACTTCCCTAAAAAAGACAAAAATAGAAAATCCTTCTTCCAAACTTCGTCAGTAAAAAATCATACCTACTCTTCAAAAAGGATGTCCTTAAGTCCGATCATCTCTAAAGAAGGAGGCTTACAGCCTTCCTGGAGGTTCAAAGTGTAAGAGTTGCTGACTTCTCTCAGAGTCGCTTCTTCTAATTCTTTTTCCATTCAAAGTTAGAAGTAAAGAAATTCCCATCAAGATCCTTTCTTCAGGACTTAAACCAATTTCGAAGACATGTTTTTTTTGTAACATTTCACCTTCGAACTCGAGACATCTTTAACCAGTAATAAAATCAATTTGTGGGAACGGCTACTATAAAAGAAGTCCGCAACTCTTACACTTTGAACCTCCAGGAAGGCTGCAAGCCTTCTTCTTGTTCGGAGTTGTTCGGACTTACGGACACCCTTTCTGATGAGTATATATGATTTTTTTTTTTACTTACAAAGTTTTGATGAGGGATTTTCTGTTTTTGTCTATTTTAAGGAACATTTTGGAAGAATTTGTGAAGTTACTTAATATATTGAAATTTAAATTATTTGCCTATATTATTGCTTCATTTTACTGGTGGAATAATTTAGCAAAGTATTTATAATTGCCGTTCCCACAAATTAATTTAATTACTGCCTAAAGATGCCTTGAGTTCGAAGGCGAATGGTTTAAGTCCTGAAGAAATATCTTGATAGGATTTGTTTTCTTTCTAACTTTGAAAGGGAAAAAAAGAATCCGAAGAAAAGATTCTGAGAGGAGAAGTCCGCAGCTATTACCTTTCGAACCTCCAGAAAGGCTGTAAGCCTCCTTCTTTAGAGATCTTCGAACTTAAGGACATCCTTTCTGAGGAGTGGATATGATTTTTTACTGACGAAGATTGGAAGAAGGATTGTCTATTTTTGTCTTTTTAAGGAACTTTTTAGAAGAATTTATGAAGTTACTTAATATGCTGCAATTTAAATTTTATTGCTATATCACTGCTTTATTATTATTATTATTATTATTATTATTATTATTATTATTATATTATTATTATTATTATTATTATTATTATTATATTTATAATTGCTTTTATTTTATTTTCATGATAATTTTTTTTTTTGTACCTATTATAATTAATTTATTATTATTATTATTATTATTATTATTATTATTATTATTAATTATTATTATTAAATTATTATTATTATTATTATTATTATTATTATTATTATTATTATTATTATTATTATTATTATTATTATTATTATTATTATTATTATTATTATTATTATTATTATTATTATTTTTATTATTATTATTATTATTATTATTATTATTATTATTATTATTATTATTATTATTATTATTATTATTATTATTATTATTATTATTATTTTTCTAAAAATATTATTATTATTATATTATTATTATTATTATTATTTTATTATTATTATAGTTATTATTATTATTATTATATTATTATTATTTTATATTATTATATATATTATTATTATATTATTATTATATTATTATTATTATTATTATATTATGATTATGTATTTATTTTTATTATTATTATTATTATTATTAATAGTATTAGAATTTATTATTATTATTATTATTATTATATTAATATTATTATTATTATTATTATTATTATTATTATTATTATTATTATTATTATTATTATAATTATTATTAAATTATTATTTTTAGTGTATTTTATTACTATCGGCTATTATTATGCTACTATTACCTATTATTACTACTATTATTTTTAAATTATATAGATTTTCCTTCTAAACTTAAATATTTAAACAATATAATTTGAGATATTTTTGTAAAAAAATTTTAACTTAATTTTTTAATTCAAAATTATTCACTTTTTAAAATATTTACTATTTCCCGAAAGTTCCCCCCCCCCAAAAAAAAAAAAAAAAATGAAAAATAGAAATATTTTTTTTTTATTTTTTTTTTTTTTTTGTAAATTATTCTCTTCAGTAAAACTTAAAAAATTATAATTATCCATCTTTTAAGCAAAAGTAATACTTAGATATATTTAAGGGAAATATATAGAATCTGTAAATTCTAAAGCTGATTTTAATTTTTTAAATTATTATTATCATTATCGTTATCATTATCATTATCATTATCATTATCATTATCATTATCATTATCATTATCATTATCATTATCATTATCATTATCATTATCATTATCATTATCATTATCTTTATCATTATCATTATCATTATTATTATTATTATTATTATTATTATTATTATTATTATTATTATTATTATTATTATTATTATTATTATTATTATTATTATTATTATTATTATTATTATTATTATTATTATTATTATTATTATTATTATTATTATTATTATTATTATTTAATATAATTACACAGGCCTGACAAATTTAACTTTTGGAAAATTATCTTCACTTTTATTTATATTTATATATTTATATATTTATATTTATATATATATTTATATTTATATTCACTTTTTATTATATTGGATTTGTTGTCCTGATTTCAAATATGACCTCAGTTTTTTCCCATCAAGTAAAATTATTTTACAAAAAGGGGTATAAAGTTTTAAAAGCAAGCACAAAATTACAAAAACTTAATAAGTAAAATTTTTTTCTAAAGCTTAAATAGGAATACAGTGTACAAAATGTGTAGCTAATATAAGGCTAAAGCATTCAAATATCATTTAAAATCAGTCTAATTCTTCATAATATACTCGTAGTTTCCTCTTTTCGTCGATGGATCTTTCGTTACTTTTACGCTTGTGCTAGTTATGTGGATTGTCCTTCTTTAGCATCCAGCAGTAATTGGCTATCATACTGATATTCCGTCTTCCCTGATATCTTCTTTCCATTTCCTTTATATCTTGGTGAAATCGTTCACCCTGTTCTTCACTCACAGCTCTTAGATTGTCTGGGAAGTAATTCAGATGTGAGTGTAAAAAATGAACTTTAATGTTCATGTTGCAACCCAAGTCTTTAAACGTTCTTAACATATTTTCAACAATATATTTGTAATTTTGATCTTTCTTGTTTCCAAGGAAGTTTTTTCACAACGTCTTTGAATGCTCTCCAAGCTTGTTTTTCTGTTTCTCCCATCTTTGTTTCAAATACGTCATCTTTCATAAGTTTTCTAATATCTGGACCGACAAATATTCCTTTCTTTAGCTTGCTTTCTGACAAATTAGGAAACTTGGTGCAAAGATATTTAAAACACTCTCCATCTTTTGGTAGTGCCTTCACATACTGTTTCATCAATCCTAATTTTATGTGAAGTGGGGGAAGTAAAACGTTTTTTGGATCTACTAAACTCTCTCTTTGTACATTTTTTATCCCAGGCTGTAGGGATTTTCTGAGTGGCCATTCTTTTTTAATATAATGCTGATTCCTATCACGGCTATCCCATTCACATAGGAAACACGGATGCTTTGTGTATCCACTTTGTTGTCCTAGTAACATGGAGAGTACCTTTAAATCGCCACAAATGGTCCAACCATGGTCTTTATATTTAAGTGTTGTTAGGATCATCTCCAAATTTTCATAACACTCTTTCAAATGAACAGAATGTCCCACAGGTAAGGAAGCATACCTACTTCCGTTATAGAGAAGTACAGCTTTGAGACTTCTTTTCGATGAGTCGATAAAGAGTCGCCAGTCGTTTGTATTGTAGTCAATATTGAAACATTTCATGAGTCCAGGAACATCAGAGCAGTACACTAGATCGTCTCTTTGTGAGAAAAACTGTTCAAATTCTTCCTCTCTATCTCTAAACCATGAAAACGACGTCCCTTTGGCTAACAGATGTTTTTCCTTCAACCGTGAGCCTAAAAGTTCTGCTGAATCTTTAGAGAGGCCCAAGTCTCTCACCAAAACATTCAATTCGGACTGTGTAAAAAACTGGGGTTCTTCACAACTGGGATTATAGACATCATCTCGGTCATTATTATTATCACAACATTTAATCGCAATTCCCTGATCATCACAAACATCAAATAAGTTTGCGGGAGCAGAAGGAACAGGTATTCCTACCCCATGGGGCACAGGACGTATTGCGGATCTTACCTGTGGATACATAATGTCCTTTTTGTTTTTTAAGTTAAAGCCGCGCACATTACAGGAACAAAAGTAACAATCATCGCTGTGATTTTGAGGCTCCCTCCAAATCATGGGCACTCCAAAACGAAAAGATTGTTTCTTACCTTGTGACCACTGACGCAGTTCTTCAACACACACGGAACATACAGTGTGAGGCGCCCATGTCTTGTCTTGGTCTCCCAATCTAACACCAAAATATGCATTGTATACATTTGAAACAATATCAGTTATTTTTCTTTGTCGTTACCGTATAACTACCGCAGATGTAGCAGAACGAGTTAGGATTGTTGATACAGCCACGTGAAGCCATCGTTAAAATAAAAAAAAAAAAAAAAAAAAAAAAAAAAAAAAAAAAAAAAAATATATAAATACACTTTAAACATTATATATATATATATATATATATATATATATATATATATATATATATATATATATATATATACATTATATATATATATATATATTATTATTCAATAAAAATCTTTAATCGCCACCGTAAGATATTCACCTCGCAAAGGCAAAAGCACAACACTTTGAGTAGACAACGTCTGTTTCTTATCAAAAAGTTTCACAATAAAGTATGCAAAGTAGATGTTGAGATCGAAACCTACTGCTACAAAGTTCAAGAATTGACGATTAACAAAGGACTGTTACATTACACTGTTCACGTCAAATATTTTCTTGACAATTGAATACAAATCAAACTCGTAAACAAATATATACATGACGAGAAGAGACTGCGAAAAAACAGGAACGATTCAATAATTTGAAAAAAAGATTTTGACTCTCTCTCTCTCTCTTCTCTCTCTCTCTCCTCTCTATATATA
>JABUQX010064867.1:25000-43634 GCA_015478945.1 Trachelipus rathkii
CCTTCCTTTATACCGTACACGCTAATCCACGTTTCAAAACATTGAATTTCTTTAATTGGTGTTGCCACGACAGGACACAGGTAAAACAAACACAGGGTTAGCAAGATAGTTTTATTACAGTTGCGAGTCAGAAGGTATGTCGCAGGCCAATCAACGTCTGCGTACGTATACTTTTAAGATTGCTGCTCAAAGTGCCCACCACCTGCAGGGATACATGCGCTTACCCTTTTTCATCCAATGTTCTGTCGTTGCCAAACCGATGGATATCGGCCGTAATTCCCAACATGCGTTTCGAATACGATGCTTCAGATCGTCCACCGAGGTTACTGAGGTAGTGTAGCCTGCATAAACCGCATATTTTAGGTAATCCCACAGGTAATAAATAGCCTGAGGGGTTAGGTCGGGTGAGCGGGGTGGCCACGTCACAGGTCTCCCGATCCATTTCCCTGGAGACACACACGGTTGAAGTAGGTCGTCACACCTCTTTCACTGTGTGCAGGACACCCATCTTAGTTGAATGTACATGGTTGCGCCGTGTCTGAAGTGCACATCTGCCAGTTAATCCTGGAGGATTATATCGCAAAGAAAGTCGGAGAAAGTGTTCGCCTGTGAGGTGCTCATTGTAAAAATAAGGCCCAGTAAGTTGACTGTGAAGGACCCCATACCACAAATTGACGGTGAAAATATTCTGGTATCAGGCACTGAAAGTTATATGGGGATTTTCATCAGCTCAGTGCCGCCAATTCCAACGGTTTTTTCACTCCATTTGAGGTAAAGCAAACCTCATCCGTTTCACAGGATGTTCTGAAGGAGGTGTACATCCTCATCAAGAAGGGCTTCCATCAAAGCTAGGAAGCCCAATCTTCTCTCAGTGTGTCCAGGACGCAATCCGTGCACGATGTGCGCCCTGTATGGGGTCATGTTATACGTCATACGAATTTTACGTACAGTCTCTTTGGATATGCTAAGGACAATGCTAGCCTGCCGTAACGATGAACATGGATTTTGATGGGTGTATAAGAGAACATCTAACTCCACGCCAAATGTACGCACATGATTCTGCTCCGGAACTTGCCGTGGTGGTTGTCCAACAGATCCTGTAACTGCAAATCGTTTGTAGATCCTATAAATTGTTACGTGCAACGGGTGACGACGATCAGGATAGCGTTGCTCATAGAGACTTGCGGTTACCCGTGAATTCCATCCATTTGCAATGTACAATTCGAACATGGCTCGTTTTAAGTCGTCTGAGTACACATCGCGAGGCATGTCGTTCACTATACCAACATCATAGTATCTATGTTTCACGATTTGGTTCTAAATACCCAAATTTACTTCAACGTAATGTCGAAAAGGTTACTTGGTTTGTAAGTTCTTTCATTACCATACGGTTATGCTGCGGTTAATATTAGTATTTGGTCGTGTACACAGTAGCCGATTCAATGTTTAACGTTGGATAGGTGTAAGGTATACACTGTAGGTAAAAGTGTCTTCAGTAATTATTATCTAATTCGTACGTATTATTTCAACGAAGGAATGGAAAATATACCCTTTCATTCAAAAAACACATAGTTCCGCACATTTTCACTACTGCGCATTCGCTAAAAATGAACTGTAACTGTCCCATCCCGTACACCTACTTAAAAGACAGGTTTTATTTCGAGAATTTTGTCACAATACATACGCAATACTTCACGCAAAACACAGCTGTTACGTATTCGCCTGAACACCCTATATATATATATATATATATATATATAAATAATAAATTATATAATATATATATATATATATATTATATATACTATATATTATATATATATATATATATATATATATATATATATAAATATTTTAATTATATTAATATTATATATATATATATATATAATATATTTTATATATAAATATAATAATATATATATATATATATACATATATATATATATTATAATATATATATATATATATATTATATATATATATATATACTATATATATATATAATATATATATATATATCAAAACTTCACTTTCCAAACTAACTGTATGTTTATGAAATTTGTATTATTGCAATTAAAATAGACAACTTTGAATATAAATTTTGAATTTAATAAATGTTTATTGTCCACCGATCTTCACAATCAGTAATAAATGTATCTTTGTATACCAAATTAAGCAGAGTTACAGAAGGGCTTGCAATAATTATAGGAGTCTTTAACTGCCCAAATATCAACTACAACTTACTTAATGCAAATATGGAATGAAATAGTTTACTAAAATTCTTAGAAGATAATTTCCTTTTTCAAATAATTAATTGCCCAACGAGGGGAAACAATATTTTAGACCTATTAATAGTGAGTGATTTGAACTTGGTAAAAGGTTTTGAGTTTATCGAACCTATTAGTAAAGGTGATCAAAACATGATTAAATTTGCCATTAACATAGAAAACAAAATTCATAACTTTGTTGAAAATTACAGAATTTTAGAACGTAAAGTTCAATGGCTTTATGGACAGTTTATCTATATATGATTAGGATGAAATATTAGCAGGAACTTGCAAATATAATGTGGGATACGTTTCTACAAATATTTAGACAAAGAAAATGATATTTTTCCAAATAAAATGAAACTAGCTTTATCAAATTCGAAGCGAAGATGGTGGAACAATGAAATTAGAGATTTTTTAAGTAATAGAAATAGAGATTTATGAGCTTGGAAGTCTTCTCCTTTAGTGAAAAATAATAATAGTTACGTAACTTCTTAGCGAAATTGCAAACGACTAATTAGATATCATAAATGAAACTATGCAATTGCTCGAGAAAGTAAAATTAATCCTAAAATATTTTACAATTATGTTAATAGCAAAAGTTCCATTAAGGAATCAATTGGACCTTTACTGGACATTAATTGAAATTTAAAATCAAACAATGCTGATGTGGCAAACTTTCTAAATATTTTTATCTTCACATTTTTTATGAATGAAAATCTAGATAGTGTGCCTAACATGAAAGACATAAGCGATTGCTTTCCAGAATGATAAACTATTAATAAATAAATCACTTGTACTTTGAGATTCTATCCGATGCAACTGAAAAATCTGAAAGATATATTAGTAAAACTTTTGACTATGCTTTTCAATGTCTTTACAAGAAGGGTTAGTACCGCATGATTTCAAACTTGCTAATATGACTCCCATTTTCAAAAAAAGAGTTCGTAAGCTCCCGAATAACTACAGAGCAATTAGCTTAACTTCCATAGTTGGCAAAATTTTTGAAGCAATACTAACTAACAGATTAGTAGCATATCTTGAAGATCGTGGATTGTTCAAAAAATCCAAACACGGTTTTAGAAGAAACATCATGCTTAACAAATTTACTAGAATTTTTTAATGTGGTTATTAACGATGTACATAACTATATATCATTTGATGTCAATTACTTACACTTTCAAAGCACATTTGATATCGTCCCTCATCAAAGAATATGGAAAAGCTTAGAGCTCATGATATTCGATGAAAATTTTTAAATTAGGCTAACAATTATTGGTTATTAGATTTACGAGAACGAGTCGTGACCAAAAGGGAGTGTTCAGAATGGGCCGATGTTATTAGCGGTGTACCCCAAAGATCTGTCCTGTTGGGTTCAATAATGTTTATTATACATGTAATTTTTATTTAACAGATAAACACCACCACGCACGGGCAGAGCCCTAATCAAGGAGGGAGTGTACTCTATTAACTTCCGAGCAAGACGAAGCCAAGTCCAAAGAGAGAATAGCTCATTCCTCCCCACTCACAAGTTGTGAACCCTGGGAACCTCGCTTTGTTTGGTGAGTGCTCTACCACTGAGCTACCGAGGCTTTTATATGAATAAAATATCTACACGATTTGTAGCAGCAATTACCTCAATATCAGTTGTGCAAGAAAATCGATTAAGCTGATACAAGAGTCCTATCATAGTTCTTTTAAAACTTCTCAAATCTCAAGCCTTTTCACTGTCAAACCGTTTTGTTTCAATGGCGTCCAATTCATCAATAAATATAATTGCTGGGGCCTTTTCCTTTGCAAGAGCAAATGCATCTCTTACAAGTTTTGCCCCATCACCAATGAACATCTGCACTAATTGTGGACCAGCAAGTTTCAAAAAGGCTGATTTAGTTTGAGCAGTACAAGCTCGAGCCAATAAGGTTTTTCCTGTTTCTTGAGGTCCGTAAAATAACATTCCTTTGGGGCTGAGTCCCTAAATTCTCGAATCTTTCTATGTGAGCAACAGGGAGAGCAACTGCCTATATAAGTTCTTGAATTTGCTTGTCAAGACCTCCAATATCACTGTATTGCTCTGTTGGCCTTTCATCTACTTCCATAGCTTTCACTCTAGAATCATATTCGGCAGGTAAGGTTTCTAAAATGAGGCACGAATCTTTATTAACTCCAACTAAGTCACCAGGTTTTAGGTTCTCTGCGTCAACCAATCCAATTGCAGGAAGGAAATATGTCTATCTAGAGAAGATTTTTTAGCAGCACAAATTAATTCTTTCCTTTGTGAATCAAGATCTACATTAGCTCAATCCTCTTCACCACATTCATTAGGGTCTACTACATCTAATATTTCAATAACATTTGAAACCAAATATGGCAAAGTTTTATTGACTTTATTTTTTCCTGTATTTTCCTTAATTTTTTTCATCTTGATTATGAATTTCATGTTATTCTAGTAATTTCCTCCTCATAATGCGTACTTCATTTTCCAAAAAATCTAGTTCTTGAAATAATATAATTTGCAGACATATATGCAACATCTCTCATCACAGGAACATCATCCCGAAGCATTGGGTCTTGCTCTAAAGTAATCATATTAAAAGTTAATTTAAATCTTTAGAAAAAGTTTTATTTTTCAGATAAATAAACTTAAAACTCTGTAAACTGCAATATAGATGATATTTTGAGCAATATTTAGAAATTTGTGGATGATACGAAACTTGAAAATCGCAAAACTTGTGAGAAAGATTATCAATTACTCCAATTACATTTTGCGAGTAGGAACAACGAATATGATTGCATAGTAGATGACTCAGTTATCAAAGTTGTCAGTACGGAAAAGAAAATAGAAGCATTAATTAATAAAGATTTAAAGTTTACGAAACAATGTGCTGAAGCTGTTAAGAAGGTAAATAAAACTCTGGGTTTATTGCCAGAAACTTCGAATATAAATCTAAAAATATAATACTTCCTCTCTATAAAACATTAGTTAGACCTCATCTGGAATACTCAGTACAATTTTGGAGTCCATACCTCAAAAAGGACATAGAAAAAATGGAAAGAATTCAAAGAAGGGCAACCAAATTAATACCAGAATTCAGAGGTAAGTCATACAAGCAACGACTACGCGAATCAAATATACATTCTTTAGAGACAAGAAGATTGAGAGAAAAATTAATAGTTTTCAAAATACTATGTAAATTTGACAATATCGATTACAGGAAGTTCTTTATATAAGATTTTAATGAAGTAACACGAAGTAAACGATTTCAAACCAATATAGCAAAGATTTTCTCACTTACGATGTAATTGTGAAGTGGAATAGTCTTTCTTATGAAATAGTGAATAGCGGCAACATCGATTCATTGAAGAAAAAGTTAAATAAACACTTTAGGAAAATTGGTCTGTGAACTTCAATTCAACTCGATTCTTTGCTTTGTTCAAATACTAAAATTAGTAGTAACCTGAATATGGTAAAATCAAACTAAAACAATTGAAATAATTTAGTAAATTTAAAAGTACATCGTAAAAAGAATTCTGGCTTGTAATAGCCTTGATGTTCATGGCTTGCAAAGTATCCGTTCCAAGAACACAGAAAAAAAAATTTCTATCAACTTGATATAAATTTTCCAATCACCCCCGGTTCCTCTCAGGAGCGAAAATTTTACATCAATTTTCAATCAAAGCCTTTCAATCAAAGTTTTCAATCATTAAGATATAATTATTTTATATCAACATAATATGTAAATATTTTTATATCTTTTTGACACTATTAGTTATTTGTGTTATTAAAACTTTGTTGATTAAGCATATATTCATATATATATGGGTAATTTAGTTTTACTGCCATATTAGTAAATGACAAAGTAAAAACACATATTACTCATTGTATTTAGTTTCTCATAAGAATTTCCAAAATTGCTCTTTAAGTCGGTGGCAAAGATATACAATAGAGTTATATTTTCATGATACATACTTATAACGCAAAAGAAAATTATACAACCTCTCTTTAATGTTATAAAAAAATTGTAAATATTTTAAATAGTGATGTGCCAGAACTGAATCTTTGACCAATACCAATACTCTCATTGATGATACCGCCAATACCAATACTGGAATTTCACCAAATACCAATACCAATACTTCCTATTAATTTATTATATTGTAAAATTTTTTATGTATGAAAAAAAGACCACCTATTACTTATATTTTTATAAACTTCTCGAATGGAAGTTTCAAGAATATTAACATATTGTTATACTTGCTCCTTTTTTTTTTCAATAATTTTAAAGACTGAACAGTATTGACACATTTTGACTAATACCAATACCCCTGTGTTAAATGTAAATACCCTTTGGGAGCCAATATCAATTAGCACATCCCTAATTTTAAAGCAATAATATTTGAAAATATTGACAAATATTGTATAATATTAATTAAGAAAATTTCAAAAAGTGAAGAATCATGTACAGAAGAAAATGATTTCATCATTAAATAATTTGCCTAAAAATTTTTGACAGTAGAATCTAACACTAGCAAAGAAATGAAAATTGTGAGTTGACAAATAAACAATACGGTATCAATCTTTTATAGTTTTTAAAAGGGAATGACAATGCTACCAGATATAGAATAGAACAAATATTAAAAAAAAGCACTTATATTATTGCAAATTTTTTTTTTTGGGGGGGCAATTCTTGATAGACAAGAGATATATGCTTTACGGAACAAACATATTAAGCGTCATTTCTTTTAACAATGAGATATTGTATAATGATGTTTATACATATATAATACACCTTTTATTTTAAATAATCAGCAATATACCTTATTTACGAAATACTCATTAAAAATACAAATGTAAAAATTAGAGGTTAATAAAAACAATGTTAGTTTCTTGCAAATAACTTTATTTGAAATATATGAAAGTTTTCAGTTAAACAGGGTGATCATGGGGATCGTTCCTGAAGGTCCATGACTCTCCGTGTCACTAAGTAGGAATTCCGTCGATTTCCCCTCGGGATCCTTCCTTCAATCTCTCAGAAATAGACGACGATTTTTGGAATTTCCAAAGAAAGAAGTCAAGGGCTTTGAACTCTTAAAGGAGAGACCTGGGGTGCCAGATTTAAGCTCTTGTTACTTTTTCCTTTGGAGATGCCAAATTGAAAATGTTTCCAACATCGTCCCTGAACTTTTGAAGATAAAAACCAAGAGGAAATCGACACAATTCCATTTGAGTCAAGGAGAACTTCCGGGTACGAACCCATCAATGTATTGCCAACAACGGCCACCATTTGTCTGATACAATTTTTAAAACCCATTAAAACAAAACTCTTTGTTTTTCTAGATATTTGCGCTCTATTTTTATATCCATTCAAAATGTGGGAGATCTATATACGCCCAACCCTTTATCTAACAACAAAATTATCTTTCTTTACAGACTAAAATGAAAAAGTTGCTTGAAATTTAAAATATAGGAAACCTATATATATATATATATATATATATATATATATATATATATATATATATATATATATAATATAGTATATAGAAATATATATATATATATATATATATATATATATATATATATATAATAATAATAATAATAATAATAATAATAATAATAATAATAATAATAATAATAATAATAATCTTTCTTTCTTTCTTTATCTTCCTCTTTGCCCCAAGACTGGGGGTAAGGTGCGTGTCATGCATCGGAAAAGAAAAGCAGTAGAAGAATATGACAAAAGTCGAAAGGAAAGCCCAGCCTTACCGCCCTCTCTGTACCCATTAATTAGTGAGAACTGTCACAGCCAGAAGATCCACCCTAGAGCTTTTTCATGGGACCGCGACAGACCTTCTTCACTACGGTAATCGTCAATGGGTTCATCTCGCCCATGTGGGCCACAAATCAAGCTCCCATACACCCCCGGCCATTCACTCCTATTATGCACCTTTATTCTCGCCTCTGCCAAACTCACATTTCTCTCCTTCAGACATTCGTTCACCGACTCAATCCACTTTCTCTTCGGTCTCCCAGCCGGTCGGTTCCCAACACACTCTCTCGCCACTATACATCCGCGCTTAACCAACCTGACTATCATTCATTCTTCCACATGACCAAACCATCTCTCAACATAATTTTCCTTCATTTATTCTCATACACTCCTTTCTTCACAATCTCACACAACCCCCTAATACATTCATTCCTCATTTTTATGGTCAATTCTTCTTACACCTGTGTATGCCCCAAGATTGGTCCTATCATCTGAACACAGAACTTTTAGGATCTATACTTGTATTCCAGACCATAGTCTCACTATTTATACATTTTCATTGCAGGTAACAACATACCCTCAAGATCCTAGCGCTAAGACTTAGTCCTTACATTCACCAGAATGATTTAATTTGCACTAGCAACCTTCCTGCCACTCACAACTTTCCCTACTACACTCTGCAGATCGTCCGTTCCCTTCTCATCCAACACACATCTCTAAATATTTAAACTGTGACACTCTTGTTCCAGCTGCTCACCATCTAGCCCATAACTTCCTTCAATAATTGAAGAGGACTGTCCTCCTACCCAAGCCAACCATAACCTTACTCTTATCTACGTTTACTTTCAAACCCCTCCTTTTACACACCCTGCCAAATCTCTCTACCAATCCTCTCAAACTCTCTTCAGATTCGCCACACAAAACCAAATCATCCGCATATTATAATAATAATAATAATAATAATAATAATAATAATAATAATAATAATAATAATAATAATAATAATAATAATAATAATAATAATAATAATATGAAACAACTTTTAAATTTATATGTCAAACCAAAGCTTGCTAAATTTGGCATGCGCCATATTAAATTTGGGATTATTAATCCCAAATATTATATATATAAAATGACGACAACCACAAATATGCAGCATTTAAGGGAGAGCTCATTGAAGTACATGTTGCCATCGATGTAAAGGGAAACATTTCCGCCACTGTAGACTAATACTGTTGCTCCTTCAGTGATCTGAAAATATAAATATATATATATATATATATATATATATATATATATATATATATATATATATATATATATATATATATATATATATATATATATATATTAAAATTAAAAAAATCTATTTTTTATTTTCTCTACATCGGAAACCATAGTTGGAGTACCAACCATTTCATCAATAAGGGCGCAAAGCCCCTATTGGTCACTGGTGGATAATTGGATAATTGGCCAGGAAGGGATTGGGTTGGAGTTTAAAAGATGGTGAATTCCTCCATTTTTTATAGCATTTTTCTTTTTATTTTTACCAATGAAGATTCTCCTAGTATACATCAGCTCCGTAATAAATAAGCACAAATGATGAATATAAACATATATTCCGGAATCGTAACCGTAAGCATAATACCTTACTCCTAGAAACTCCACCGTAGGGTGGGCCATGGGTGTGGAATCGGAAAAGCCCCCCCCCGAAACTCCGCGTCCATTCCCTAAGATTATACAACCAAGTGCATGAAAGCCTCCTCAGTAGTTAGGCAAGGATCGGGTCCTCAACAATTGGCGGCCCGGAGAAAAGCAAGAATAACCGGATTTTTGACCTGTACCCTCATCCATGGAGGAAAGAAGACAAGATGAGCGTATGATACACACAGAGACAACAGCTCGATACCCACCATGATTCAGGAGGAGATTGGGAAGACTCAGAAAAGAGATCAGGAAAACGTAGGGTAGTAAGTACAAAAAAAAGGAGAAGGGACAAACTGGGGAAGGGACGGGTACGATGAACGGGATACATAAATAATAAAAATGAAAATAAGAACCACATGAAGAAAAATACAGAATCACCAAGAAAAAAATATAAATAAAAGAAAGTCCAATAAAACATAATAATAATAATAATAATGAATAATAATAATAATAATAATATAATAATAATATAATAATAATAATAATAATAATAATATAATAATAATAATAATAAAATAATAATAATAATTGAATAATAATATATATAATAAGAATAATTATATATATATATACATAATAATAATAATAATAAATAATAAAAAAAAATAATAATAATAATAATAATAATAATAATAATAATAATAATAATAATAATAATAATAATAATAATAATAATAATAATAATAATAATAATAATAATAATAATAATAATAATAATAATAAAATTATAATAATAATATAATAACAAATAATAATAATATAAAAATATATAATAATAATAATAATAATAAAAATCCTTTTATCATACTCCATTTAGCCTCTTCTGAGAGTAAAATGGCAAAAATAAGTACAATGCCAATAATAACTAATACAATAATGAATAATTTTTTTTTAGAGTGATGTACAGGGATCCCAACGCATACACGATGCGGCTTAGACCATGTTAGCAAAGCTAACGACAGGGGAAAATCCCTAACGAAACGAAAGAGAAAAAGGCTGAGATTGTTAGATCTTATACAAGATGTTCAGCTCCAATAGGAAGGAAAAAATGCGATCACTACGAAAATGAGAAATGATTCGGATAAGATGTGCTGAAGGCGATGTTGAAGAGGTATAGTTAGCAATGTCGGAAAGAACTTCCTTCTAAGCGTCGATGATGGCAATGCAAACCCAAAGAGATGAACGCTGGTGAGAGGAGAACGAGGAGCAAAATGGGCAGATCGGGGGATCTCCCCGCGACATAAGAAAATCCATTGGTGAGATTTGTATGACCAAGATCGCAATCGAGCCAGGACCACCACCAGGAGGCGCTCTCCTAATTGATGGGACCGACCACCGCCAAGGAGGGTTTTGACATTCCAAAGCTTGGGCGGCAGACGAGCTCCTCCGCTCATCACGACTGCCCACGCCAGAGAGGAAAGCCCCGACCAATAGAGATGGAGAAATAATGTGCAGGGAATGGCCCAGGCCGCACAGCATGGAGGAAGGTATTGGGCCACACGACATTCTTGTGCCAGCAGCCAGTTCTGGCTTTCCCGCCATCGCCCGTTCCGTTACCAGGAACACCCACTTGGGAGGGAACCCAAACTCAATGTAGTGGTTCTGCGCAGGTAACAAGCAGAGGAGGGACTGTTGAATGGCACATACCAAAGGGTTACGGGGTGACCGTGTCAAGCACGCTGGAGAGCGCGTCCGATAATATCTGAAAAGATGTAAAGTATACCCCACAGCGAAGGTACTGATTCCTGGTTTCACCACCGAAGGACATTGCTATCAGTTCAGCTGAAAAAAACAGACAAATAGGGTGGGAGACAGTGATGTCCGGAAACACAACTGAAGCTCCCACCCCTTCTTCCGTCTTGGAACCATCGGTGTAAACCGCTATAGAGTCGCTATGGCCCTCCGCGGAAGACCACAAAAGAGAATCCCTCAATGGCACCGGGTGTACCTCCGACTTACACAAAGACTGGATCCCACTGCAGAGAGAAGGAGGCGGATAAACCCACTGTGAATGGGTAGAGGTAAAATCATATTGTATGACCGCTCGCTGAGGAAGGTCGAGGAAAGCGAAGATGGAAGTAACAACCCCAGCAAACGGCCAATAAGAAGAGTTGTGACGGACGCGCTCTAATATAGGTGTCAAGGCCGACGAAGTAGGAACCTGAAGACGGATGAACTGCGAGCACATGAGCTATGGCTCGCTCCCGCAGGGATAGGGGCATCACCCCAGCCTCTCCCTCGGAAATACAAATAATAATAATAATAATAATAATAATAATAATAATAATAATAATTAATAATAATAATAATAATAATAATAAATAATAATAATAATAATAAAATAATAATCAATAAATAAATAATAACATAATAATAATAATAATAATAATAAATAATACCTTATTATCAAACAATCCATTAGCATCTTCCTGAGATAAAATGGCCCATGAGCTGCAAGTTCGTCAAACGACTTCTTGGCTATTTTAAAGATTAGCAATTTACTGTCTATGTTTATACGAGGTACATGAAACGTATGAGTGACTCTTTATTTAAATATATATCATATATATATATATATATATATATATATATATATAATATATATATATATAGGTATATATATATATATGTATATATACAATATATATATTATATATATATATATATAATATATATATATATATATATAAATATATATATATTATTTATATATAGTATATATATATAATAAATATTATATATATATATATATATATACTAATCTATATATAGTATATATATATAATATATATATATATATCATATAGTATATATATATATATATATATATAATATATATTATATATATATATAAATATATTATATACTATATATATTATATATATATATATATATATATAATATATATTATATATATATATACTGATATATAAGTATATATATATATATATATATATAAAATCAAATCAACCTGACATCCTTTACCAAAATTGGGAGTGAGGTGTGCAACACACACCGGAAACAGAAAAGCAGTAGATGAACATGACGCAAGTCGAAAGGAAAGCCTCTCCCTACCATCCCCTTAAGTTAGAAAAAAAAAAAAAAATCTAAGCAAGGGCTTCACGTGGTATCCCGTCAATTTTATGTTAATTCCTTGGGCCAGGGGTCCCACAATCACAACCCCTCACAAAACCCAGCTATTCACTCCTTTTATGCACTTTTCCTGCCATCTCTGCCAAACTCACATACATTTACTGATTCAATACACCTTTTCTTTGGTCTCCCAACTGGTCGACTCCCAGCACACTCACCACTATACATCCTCTTAACCAACCTGACTATCATCCATCCTTTTCGTATGTCCAAACCATCTTAATAATACACTCTCGTTTATTCTGTCAATTACGCCCTTCTTCACACCACACAACTCCCCAAAACGTTCAATCATCATTTTATCAATTCTTCTCACACCCCCAAGACTGTTCATCTGAACAGACTGCACCTTATATCTATTTTACACCAAAGGTTCACTACCAGTAATCCGATATCCGATGATGCAAATATACCCTAATATAAAACCCTAGCGAAGACTTACTCCCTTTGTATTTACCAAGGATCAAATTAGCTATCATAACCGGATACATACCAATCAAAACGTAAAATATTCGGCTACTGTAATATTATTTAAACTTCCTACAAAAAAAAAACCTTTGTTTCTATTGTGTCTTCTAGTTTTTCTATTCTTCTCTTGTATGGTGTTTTAAATATTCTCAATAGAATTAACAATATTTTATAACCTTCTTTCTAAGAAATTTCCTTTCCATAAAAAGCATGAATATTTTCTTCAAACTCATCTCATAATTCTTATTTACAAAACCACAAGTCATTCTTATAGCTCTAAGTTGTACTGCCTCAAACAATTAGATGTACTTTCTTAGGTAAGGCATTCAAACTTCTGTACAGTACTGTATTCAATGAACGATCTACATTAACTAATATTAGATTTGATCTCTACTTCCTTATTTTGTAAGAAATAAAATGTTTTAATTCCTAACATTTTATTAGCTCTATTTCAAAAATTATAAACCCAACTAAAACCCACATCAAATTTTTTTTTCTTTGTCAACAGACTTCACTCATTTCCTACTTATGTGATAAGTGAAATCCTTAGTTGATTTGCCAGCTTGAAATACTTTACAGATTTTCCTACTGAAATTGTTTTACGACTTATCAGTACATTCAAGAAGGAACCTAATTTAGTATTGTTTGAAAACTTAGAAACCCTGCTTTTTATTTCCTCATTCAAATTATATATAAAATGTAGATTAGAAAAAAAAGTGTTTTACACATTCTAATTTATAAGACCCCAAATAGAGAAGCAACTTTATTGTCGCAACTCGCAACAGTATGTCAGGACTGAGCAAAACAGAATTTCAAATGCTATTTAAATATGCAAGCTATAAGTAGGTGATAACAAAGACCATTTTGTGGTTCGGTTAAAGAAAACATTTTTAAAAATATTATGAAACAATTATAAAAACTATTAATACTTACCCGAAAAGTTCTCTAATGAAGACTTAAATTTACTTCTTGAATTTTTATATTCAGCAAATATGAAATTTGAAAAATTTTCAACTTTTTCTTTATACACTTTATGTACTTCTTTTTGTAGCAGTCTTTTCATCTCCAACACTGCCTATATATATATATATATATATATATATATATATATTTTATTTATGTTATATATATATATATATATATATATATATATATATATATATATTATATTTATATAGTATAATATATATATACTCTAATATAATATATATTCTAATAGCGATAAATTATAAATCTATATATATAATAATGAATAATAATGAATGATAATAATCAAAATAATAATAATAATAAATCATAATTTTTGGTGTGTGGCGGATCTGAAAGAGAGTTTGAGAGGATTTGGTAGAGAAGTTTATCAACACGGGTGTAATAAAAAGAGGGATTTGAAATAGTAAATGTAGTAAGAGCAAGGTTATGGTAGTGAGTTGAGGAGTCCATGGTATGAAGTCATGTTGGATGATGCACAATTTGAACAAGTATCTGAGTTTAAATATTTAGGATATATGGTCGATGAAAAATGGAACGGATGCAGAATGTAGTAGGAAAATTGTGAATTGTAGGAATAGGTGGCTGGTTGCAAATTTAACTCCTTGTGTGTAAAGGAACTAAAGTCTGTAGTGCGCTAGGTTTTGCAAGATGGTGATTTGCTACTGTCTTAATGTACAGTAGTGAAACTATGGTATGGAAAATAAAAGGTAGACATCTAAGATAAGATGTGTTCAGGATGGACAATCTAGAGGCGTGTTAGGTGAACAATTGATAAAAGCAGGAATGATCGCAGTAGGGAGTGGTGTGTGTGAAGAAAGGTGTACTTGAAAGAATAAACGACAGTAGAGCGAAATGGTTGTTTTGGTCATATGAAAAGGATGGATGATAGTCGATTTTTAAAGCGGATGAATGTGCTGGGAATCGTCCGTCTGGGAGTCGGTAGAGGAATGTCTGAAGGAAAGAAATGTGTTTGGTCAGAGGAGAGAAGAAGGTGCATTTAATGAATGAATGGCGAGGTCTGTTATGGTTGGGCGAGGATCCACAGTGAACATTCGTCGAGTCTCATGAACGCATTAGTGTGATTTTTTCTGACTGCGACGTAGTTTCACTCCAAAGAGTATGGAGAGACGGTAAGAGGGGGGCGGGCATTTCTTTTCAACTTACGTCATTTCTATTTTTCTATTTCCGCGGTGTATGCTGGCCGCACCTCACCCGCAAATTTGGGGAAAGGAGGAAACTTTATGGAACATTCGTAATAGTTAGACTTATACTTAAAAAATCACTTAATACTTAAAATACTTAAAAATATTACCCAAAACTTACAAACCACCTTTCATAAATATTTTGAATGTAAGAAACTTGCAAATTATCCCTTACCTGAAAATTTTTAACCCACACTATATATATAAAATTATAATATATATATATATATTATTTTATATATAAATATATATATATAATATATATATATATAATATATATATATATAATATATTATATATATTATATATATATATATATATATATATATATATATATATATATATATATATATATATATATATATATATATATGTATATATATATATATAGTATATATATATAATATATATATATATATATATATATATATAATATATATATATATATATATATTATATATATATATATATATATATATATATATATATATTATATATATATATATCATATATATATATATATATATATATATAAGTAGTATCAGGCCAGAATGCGCGAGCCCACCCTTTTCGATATGAAGGACTAGAGATATTTGCTTTAAACTTGGAATATAATGTATGTATGGGATAAGGACGAAACAGGGTAAATTTCAAGTTGGTGGGATGTATATAGAGGGGGGTCACCCCCGAGAGCTTAGCCGCTACGCCCTTGTTACGGCTTGTGGGATGAATGAAGATAGGCATGTGGAGGATTGACAGACGAAAGGTCTGTAATCAGACAAACAGTACAAAAACCGAATGGTTTGTCCTGTGTTGTCCTGTACATTGATATGTGTTTGTCTGTCATTGATTTATTATTATTATTATTATTATTATTTATATTATTATTATTATTACTTCGAAGAAATTATGATCACGGAGTGATCACAATTTCGATGTGTCTTGTGTTCCAACTCCGACTCCGACTCCGCCTCCGACTCCGCCTCGGACTCCGACTCCGACTCCAACTCTGACTCCGGCTCCGGGTCCGGGCGCGGTTTGGTTCAGACTCCGACTCCAACTCCGACTCTGCATTAGTCATAGCGAATGAATGAATCTTTTTCAGTCTTTGAAGTTTTATTTATTATTATTGTTTATCAGCATTATAATGTTATTGGTATTAAAGCCAAGCGTTAAATAGGGTGATTATATTATTAATTATTATTATTAATTATTATTATTATATTATTATTATTTATTTTATTATTATTATTGGGATCACTCTCAGCTTTTCTCAAAATGTATAAGAGGTATAGGTCTGAAACTTGAAAATAATCTATTGTATGGGATAGAGGAGAATCCATGTAATTTCAAGTCCTGTAGGATGTAATATAGAGGGGGTCACCCCCGCAGAGCGTTAGCGCTACGCCCGCGTTTATCCCCTTTTGGCTTTCCAAACCCGAGATTGAGTTAAGCCTAACGAGAGGTTAGGCTCGAGCGTGATGAAGTGAAATCTCGTCGGAGACGAGATGTACGTCAGCGCGTAACGGCGCGTGCGCCATACACATTACACATTATCTATATGTATTACGTCGAAGATTCGATTTCCGAAGGAAATCGAATCTGAGTCGAAAAACGATCCCTGTAAGGGTTCGTTTTTTTTACGCACTCCGACTTCGGATTCCGCCGAGGTTTCTTCTTCGCATCCGGTTCTGAGTCCGATATATATTAATGGTTAGAGTTTAACGTATCGGTCTTCTAAACTTAGAATATGTTTCCTATGCAACAAGGTGATAAACTGATCCCACGCGAGTTTTTGGTGACCGTAGGTCACCCCTTAAGGGGGTGCTGCCCCTTAGCGCCAAGGGTCAGATTCGTCCTGAAAACCATGTTTACTTAAACGTATCGGGCTAAAATTTGGATGTGAGCTATATGATGACGTAATCTCGTCGAAGACGAGATTACGTCTCTCTGCGTCTCCCCGTAAGGGGGGGACGCTGCCCCACAAAAAATTAAAAATGATCGTAGAAGACTGAAATTTGGAGAAAGGATAGAGGAGCAGGAGTCTGAGAAGGAGTCGAAGTTGGATTCAGGATCGGAGTCCAGGGACCCCACCGGAGGTGGGTCCCTTCCTGAAAAAAGAAGAAGAAATGCATGGAATGCAAAACAGAGGAAGAAGAAAGGAAGAATGAGGAAGGAAGAAGGGGAGGAAAGGAGGAGGAAGAAGAATGAGGAAGGAGGAGTCTGAGGAGTAGGCACAGACACCGGTGCTGGAGCTGCTGCGGTGCCAAGTTAATAAATATTTGTGTAATGATACAATATTGGTGTCTTTATATATGTTATTGGATCTATAGATTTCGAAAATAATGGTTTCTGAACCATCAGGAAAATAAAAATAAAAAAATAAATAATAAAATTTCTTCAATTCTTTTTGTTTATTAAAATTGTCATGTTTTACATACCCTAAATCAGTAAATCAAACAACCCTCCCCACTCCCCCTCCCCCATCCTCCCTACCTCCCATCTATTGATCTATTGATTCAAGTCACATTTCGAGTAGTATTTTGGATAAACATAACATAAAATCAAATTCTTTATACAAAGATCAAACAATATATGCTGACGTAACAAAGTTTTCACATTAATAAAGCATACTTAGCATCATCTGAACTAAGAAAAATAATGCTACAACGACAAACTTAACTCATCTTAAAGCAGGAATAAACGGTCCACATTAACAAACTTCCGCCCCTAACAACAGTAAAGTAACTTAACATATGCAAACAAAACGTAACCTATTCACACTTGGTCAAGCATATCTCTAACTATAACAATGTTAATATTAAACACTAACATGGGTAATATTTAACTCAAATTTATCACAACATTGGTTAATTATCATACAGAGCAGCGGAAGTATGCTAACGTAACAAAAGTTTTTCCTATTAATTAGAGCTAACATGAGTAACATGAACTCACAGAATATAATATACATCGACAAACCTGACACATCTAAGCAAGAATAAAACTGCTAACATTAACAAAGATCCAAACTTATAACAGTAAAGTAACTAACAAGACTCACAAAAACATT
>JABUQX010064868.1:0-37500 GCA_015478945.1 Trachelipus rathkii
TAAATTTTCACATTAGAATTTTAGAACTCTAAAAAAAGTACGTATTTTGTCACCCCCAATTTTCAACATTTAAGAATTATTTGGGTAAATTCTTCAAATTTGGAGTTTTTAAGTCTATTTTTTGCACATTTTGAAAAAACAATGTGTCTTCATTGAAACTGCATTTCAAAAAGCCAGAAGAGAGAACTTTTACTTGTGTTTACTAGCTTGCCCTTTCATAATGACGTTTATTAATGAAAACTTCTCAGATATTAGTATTTATATACCAAAATACTTTCAGTTAGTAGGAAACAGCTGTTTTAATAAAAAATTGATAACGTCTAAAATTTCCGTTCTTTCCTCTTACAAATTTCCACAATTACAGAATTTAGAACCTTCCTTAAAAGTTACGATTTTTCCTTAATTCAACATTTGAAATTATTTGGTAATCCTTAAAATTAGAGTTCTGAACGTATTCAGCATTTGAAAAAATTAATGGTTTCCATTGAAATGCATTTCAAAAGCAGAAAGTGTGGAACTTTAGTTAATGTTTATAGGTGGTCATAAACATTAACGTTTTACTTTAATGTGAAACTTTCACATATTTGTTTTTTATATTACCAAAGATATTTCCATTAGTTGTTGAAAAACCTGTGTTATAAAAAATGTATTTTAACTTCTTCTCAACATTACGATTTTTTCTTACAACTTCTTGTCACATTACAACGATTTAAGAATCTTGAACCACTGTGCACGGACTTTTTTCCTAACATTCTCAACATTGAAAATCTTATCATCTGTGTGTAACTTCTATAGAAATCTAACTATATACATTGAGTCGCGTTGTTTATGAACAAACGCACCGCCATACTTTGTCGACTCAATCCTGACCATTTGAATATGATAATGTGTTTTTGAAATGCAATTTCAGAATTCAGAAAAATATAGTTCCTGAAAAGTTTAAATATTTCTCAACTCCACTGTAAATTTTATGAAATTTCACAATAATTTTGTTTTTATATACCAGAATATTTCATTAGTTGTGAACCTAGGTTTTAAAGAAAAAATTTTACTCTAAGAATTACGCTTCTTCCTTAAATTTTCACCATTAAAATTTTAGACAGTCTTAAAAGTACGACTTTTTCTAAATTTCAACATTTGAAATATTTGTAAATTCTTAAAATTGAATGTTTTAACAGGAGTTTAAGTTTCCTGAAAACGATACATACCCTTTCAATTAGAAACAGCTATTTCAAAAAAGCAGAAAATTGAATCTTTAGAAATAGTTCAAACGTCTTTCCAAAATGATCCTTCCTTTCAAAATCTTCAAATACTTTGTCAAAACTTCTGAAACATTTCATTAGTTGTGGAAAACCTGTTTAATAAAAAATTTTACCTTCTAAATTACGGCTTTTTCTTTAATTTTCACATTTCAAATTTACAACACTCTTAAAAGTACGATTT
Source organism: Trachelipus rathkii (assembly GCA_015478945.1). NCBI lineage: Eukaryota > Metazoa > Arthropoda > Malacostraca > Isopoda > Trachelipodidae > Trachelipus > Trachelipus rathkii. Next base: position 1,444 of record JABUQX010064868.1, read on the forward strand.
GTTCTAAATTTCAACATTTGAATTACTTTGGTCAAATCTTAAAATTGGTTTTTAACGGTATTTTTCTCAGCATTTGAAAAAATAAGGTTTCATTGAAATGCAATTTCAAAAGCGAAAAGTGAATTTCTTTAATTAGTCTTTAGGTCGCTCTAAATAACGCTATTTTTCATGGAATTTCATAATATTTGTTATTTGCCCCTTAATGTACACACATATGTTCATTATGTTGTGGAAAACCTGTTATTAATATAAACACAATTTTAACTTCTTTAAAAATACAGCCTCTTTTCTTCATAATTTCACACTTACAAATTCGTAGAACTCTTCAAAAGTTACACGATTTTTCCTAAAATGTTCAACATTTGAAATTATTTGGTTAAATATTAAAATCGAGTTTTTAGACGGTATTTGGCTCAGTGATTTAGAAAAGAAATAATTAGTTGTATTCCACCTGAATATGGCTATTTTCAAAAGCAGAGGTTTAGCGTGTCTTAAAATTAACGATTTTTTTAATGAAACTTCAATATTTGTTTTAATATACCAAATATTTATTAGTTGTGAAAAACCTGTTTTTTAATAAAACATACAAATTTTTAACTTCGTAATACAAATTCGCGACGCTTGTTCTCTCTAAATTTTCACGATTACAAATTTGTAGAACATCTTAAAAGTCGGTTTTTCCTGAATTTCAACATTTGAGAATTATTTGTTAATCTTAAATTGAGTTGTTTAACTGTATTTTTCAGGCATTTGAAAAGATAATGCTGTTTTCATGAAATGCCAATTTCAAAACAGCAGAAAAAATTACATTGTATGTATGTTTTAGGTGGATGTCTTAAATGACGTTTTTTAAATGAAATTTCAATATTTTGTTTTTCTATACCAAAGTATTTCTATTAGCCTGAGAAAGTATTTACATTAATGTCTCTTTAACTTCATAATTACGTTTTTCCTTAAATTTTCACATTTACAATTTAGAACTCTTAAAAGCTACGGATTCTTTCCATAAATTTCAACGATTTACAAATTCATTTTGGTAATCTTTAAAATGAGTTTTTCAACGTATTTTCAGCATTTGAAAAAATAATCTTTTTCATTGAAATGCATAGTTGGACTTGAAAATGTGGAATTTATTGAATAATTTTAGGTGTCTTAATTTGACGTTTTGTTAATGAATTTCAATATTTGTTTTTCATATACTAAATATTTCATTTAGTTGTGAAAAACACTGTTGTCTAATAAATTAGCGATAACTTTCCTAAAATTACGATTTTTTCTTTAAATTTTCACATTACAATTTAGAACTCTTAAAAGTACGATTTTCCTTAAATTTCAACATTTTTAAATTATTTGGTAAAATCTTAAAATTGAGGTTTTAACCGGTAATCTTGAGCATTTCGAAAAAATAAATGCTGTTTTCATTGAAATCGCAAATTTCAAGAAAAGCAGAAGAGAAACTGTAGCAATTTATTAATTGTTTTTCCGTGTCTGATAAATGACCATCTTTTAATGAAATTTCACATATTTGTTCTTATATACCAAATATTATTCTATTAGTTGTGAAAACCTTGTTTTAAATAAAAAATTTAACTTCTAAAATTACGCTTTTTTTTCAATTAAAATTTTCACATTACGAATTAGACTCTTAAAATTACGATTTTTCCTAAATTTCTAACATTATAAAATTATTTGGTACAATCCTAAAAGTTTGAGGTTTTTAACGGGTCATTTCGTATCAGCATTGAAAAAATACATGTACTTTCACTTTGAACATGGCAATTTCAAGAAGCAGAAAGGTAGAATTTATTAATAGGTTTTAAGGTCGTCTTAAATTTCACGTTTTTAAATGAAATTTTCAATATTTGTCTCTGTTTATATTACCAAATAGTCCATTAGTATTGTGAAACCTGTCTTCATTAATCCAAAATAATTCTTAACTTCTAAAATACGCTTTTTCTTAAATATTTTCACATTACAAGATTTAGAACTCTTAAAAGTACGATTTTTCCTAAATCATTCAACCGATGATTGAAATTATTGGTAAATCCTTAAAATCCTGAGTTTTTAAGCGGTATTGGTCAGCATTTGATCAAAAACTAACGGTGTCATTGAATGCATTTTCAAAAAAAGCAGAAAAGTGAATTCTATAATAGTCTTTAGGTTCTAAAATTACATGTTCTTTCGTATGGAAATTTCAAATATTGTTTTTATATACAAATATTTCTGTCAGTCTGTTGAAATATCAAACGAAATTTTAGATAAAGCAATTTTTAACATGTAAAATTCTTCAATTTGTCTCAAATTCTTCACATTTACAGTCATCAGTTGTGCCACCTCTTAACACAGACGCTGTTCTGTTCTAAACTTTCAACTTATGAAATTATTCTGGTAAATCTTAAAAATTGAGTTTACTTTAACGGTATTTTCAGCATTTGAAAAGATATAATGTGTTCATTGAAATGCTATTTCAAAATATTAAAAAAAAGTGAATTATTATTATAGTTTTAGGTGTCCGTTAAATTAACCGTTATTTTAGTGGTCCTTCGATAATATTGTGTTTAATGTTTAGACCCAGAATAATTGCAGATCAGTTGGGAAACCTGTTAATAAAGCATAAAACTATAACTTCCTGTAAAATTGACGCTTTTCTTAGAAATTTTCCACATTACGAGAATTTTAAACTCTTAAAAAGTACGATTTTTCTAAATTTCAACATTTGAGAATATTTGGTAAATTCTTAAAATGGAGTTATTTAACGGATATTTTCAGCATTTGTGATAAAAATATGGTTTCACCTCTGAAAATGCTAATTTCAAAAAGCCAGAAAAGTGAATTTATTTTAATACGTTTTAGGCCTGTTTAAATCACGTCTGTTTAATGAACTTTCAATTACTTGTATGTATACCTGGTCATCGAAAATTTCCTTAATTCTGTACTGCCCCTTCAAACAAAAATAACTTTACCTTCTAAAATTTACGCTTTTCGTCTTATATTTTCACGTATGTACAAATGGAAGTACTGCTTATAAGTACGGATTTTTCCTAAATTTTGTCAACATTTGACATATTTGAAAATCTGTTAAAATTGAGCTTTTAACGGGTATTCTTAGCAATTTTGAAAAAATAACGGTTCAGTTGAAAGGCAATTTTCAAAAAAGCAGAAAACCTGGGAATTATTAATAGTTTAGGTGTCTTTACAACGACGTTTTTTTAATTGAAATATTCAATAAGATTTTATCTACTAGTACCAAAATTGCGTCAGTTGTGAAAAATGTTTTATACTAAATTTAGTCACTTAAAACTACGTTTTGCCAATGTTTCATACTTTACAAATCTAGGAATTATTAAAGTACGATTTCTCTATTTTTCAACATTTTTAAATTATTTTAAGAAATTTTTAAAAATTTGCAGTTTTTTACGGATTTTCAGCATTTTGAAACAAATAATGTGTTCACTTGAAATGCTATTTTCAAAAGCAAGAAAGTGAATTTATTATAGTTTTAGGTGTTCTTAAATGTGACGTTTTTTAATGAAATTCAATATTTGTTTTTATTATAATCTAAATATTTCATTAGTTGTGAAAGACCTGTTTGTAATAAAAAAATATAACTTTCTAAAATTACGATTTTTCTTAGGTTTTTCACAATTCAAATTTAGAACTCTTAAAAGTACGTTTTTCACTAAATCCCTTCACAATTTAAAATTATTTGGTAATCTTAAAATTGAGTTTTTCACATTACATTTCAGCATTTGAAAAAATGAAATGTTTTCCTTGAAATGCAATTTCAAAAAGCAGAAAAGACGAAATTAATAAATATTTGATTTGAGTATAAAATTGACCATTTGAATGACTTTTCAATATATGCCTTAGTATTTACCAAATTATTTCGATGTAGTTGTTGGAAAACCTCGTTTTAATAAAAGAATGTTTAACTTCTAAAATACGCTTTTCTTAAAATTGTTCTCACTCTACATTCACAATTTAGACACAGCTACAACTAATCAGTCCAGTCTTTCTAAAGTACGCGATTAGCTAAAGGCATTCTTGACCTATTATGATAGCAATACATCCTATAAATAATTGACCAGTTCTTCCTTTCAACAGAGTAATCTTGTCTGAGCACTTTGAAAAACAAAACTTCAAATCCGCCACGAGGTCCCATTTACAGCAAACGATATGGAACAATTTGAGAGAAAACTTACATTTAAAAAAATTGGAGGAAATTACACATATTTGTTGTTACTATACCAATGATTTCATTAGTTGTGAAAACCTGTTTTAATAAACAAATTTAACTTCTAAAATTACGCTTCTTTTACATTATGCAAATTGCCTGAGTATTAAGCTTGTAAACGCAACCATATTTTCACTACCAATTTCAAAGCATTTAAGAACTATTTGGCAAATCTGTAAAACTTGAGTATTTTAAACGAGGTATTTTTCAGCATTTGGAAGACATAATTATTAATTGAAATGCATATTCAAAAAGCAGGATAAAGTGAAATGTATTAATAGTTATTAAGGTGTGCCTGTGAAATTCACGTTCTTTGTAATGAAATGTTCAATATTTGTTTTATATCACCCAACAATATATTCATTAGTTGTTGAAACCTTGTTTTAATAAAAAATTTTTAACTTCTAAAATTAACGCTTTTTCTTTTAAATTTTCACATTACACAATTTAAGAACTCTTAAAAGACGATTTTTCTTAATCATTTCAACATGGAGAAAATATCATTAATATCTTAAAAATAGTTTTTAACGGATTTTTCAGCATTTGAAAATTAACGGTATTTTGCAAATGCAATTTCAAAAAGCAGAAAAGTGAATTTTTAATAGTTTTAGGTGTCTTAAAATAACGTTTTTTTAGTTGGAAATTCAAAAAAAATTTTCTTTAGTATACCAAATATTTCCATTAGTTGTGAAACCTGTTTAATGAAAAAAATTTTAACTTTCTAAGAATTCACGCTTTTTCTTGAATTTTCACATTACAAAATTTAGATCTCTTAAAAGGTTCACCGATTTTTCCATAAATTTTGACACATTTTGAATTATTGGTACTAATCTTAAAATTGAGTTGGTTTAACGGTATTTTTCAGCATTTGAAAATATACCGACTTTCATTCGAAATACTATTTTAGGTCCAATTATCGCGTTCTTTTCGGTAAAGCGATTAGGGTGGTCTGTAAATTAACGTTTTAATGGGAATTCCAATATTTCGTTTTTACTATACCAAATATTTCATTAAGTTTGAAAACCTGTTTTAATAAAAAATTTAAGCTTCTAAAATTACGCGCTTTTGCTTAATTTTCACATTACAAATTCTAAACTCTTAAAAGTACGGCTTTTTCTGAAATTCAACATTTGAAATTATTTGTTAAATCTCTAAATTGAGTTTTTAAAAGCAAGTGAGGCATTTGAAAAAATAATGTGTTTCATTTGAAATGCAATTTCACGAAAGCAGAAAAAAAGAATAATTTTTATTTCGAATGGGTTTAGGCTGGTTCTTAAATTGGACGTTTTTTTAAGAAATTTCAATATTTGTTTTATATTCCAAATATTTCATTAGTTGTGAAAACCTGTTTTAATAAAAAAAACTTTTAGCTTCTAAACATTACGCTTTTTCTTAAATTTTCACATTACAAAATTTAGAACTATTTAAAAGTACGATTTTCGTAAATTTCACACATTTGAAATTATTTGGTAAAATCTTAAAATTGAGTTTTTAACGGGTATTTTCAGCATTTGAAAAATTAAGGTTTCATTGAAATGCATTTTCAAAACGCAAGAAACATGATTTATTAATAGTTAGTAGGCGATGATGGGCTTGTCCGTAAAATGTTAATGTTTTATATCGGGGAAATATTCATATATCTGTCTTATAATTACCAAATATTCAGTTAGCTTGTGAAAGACCGTCGTAATAAAAAAATTTTTAACCTTCTACAAATACGCTTTTTCTTAAATTCACATTACAAGATTTAGAACTCTTAATAAGGTACGGTTTTTCCTACAATTTCAACATTTAATATTTGGTAACATCTTAAAATTGCAGTTTTTAAGCGGCTATTTTCCTGCATTGAAAATATATGGTGTTTCATTAAAATGCTTATTTTACAAAAAACAGAAAAGTGCTGAATTATATAATAGTTTTAGGTGTTTAAATTTACACGTTTTTTAATGAAATTTCGAATATTTTGTTGTTATATTACCAAGAATATGCTTCATTAGTTCGTGAACCTGTTTTAATCAAAAAAATTTTAACTTCTAAAATTACCGTTTTTCTTAAATTTTCACCGATTACAATTTTAGAACCTCTTACAAAGTACGATTTTTCCTAAAGTTTCAACATTTGAAACGCTTATTTAGGTAAAATCTTAAAAATTGAGTTGTTTAACGGTATTCTTCAGCATTTGAAAAATAATGTGTTTCCATCGAAATGCTATTTCAAAAAGTACAGAAAATGTGGGGAATTATTATAGTTTTAGTGGTGTCTTACAATTCACGTTTTTTAATGAATTTCACTACTTTGTTTTTACTTTACCAATAGTTCCAAATTTTAAGTGGGGGTTTTTTTAGTCTTGTGAAACCTGTTTTAATAAAAATTTTACCTTCTAAATTACGCTTGTTCTTAAATTTTCACATTACAAATTATAGAACTCTTTAAAGTACGATTTTTCCTAAAGTTTTCAACATTTGAAATTACTTTGCCGGCGTAAATCGTAATTGACCGTTCTTAACGGTATATGTTCAGCATTTGGAAAAACAAATAGAGTTCCGATTGAAGGCCAATTTCCAAAAAAGCAGAAAAAGTGAATTTAATAATAGTTTTAGCTGTCTTAAATTGACGCGACGTTTTTTAATGAAAATTTAATATTTGTTTTTATAATACCCAAATATTTCATTAGTTTGTGAAAAACTCTGTTTATAATAAAAAAATTTGATTGTATCCAATATTTGTACTTTTCTTAAATTTTTCACATTTACAAATTTAGAACCTCTTAAAAGTACGGATTTTTCCTAAATTTCAACCATTTAAATTATTTGCAGTAATAACCTGCAACGGTTTTTTACAGGTAAATTCAGCCATTCTGGAAGATCTGATTTGTTTATTGAGAATGCTATTTCAAAAAGCAGAAAGGTGAATTTATCATTAACTAGTTTTACAGGTGTCTTAAATTGGACGGTTTTTGTAATGAAATCTCGAAGTTATTCTGTTTTTAATACTAAAGTTTTCATTTAGTTGTGAAAACCTGATATTTACATAAAAAATTTTATAACTTCTAAGAATTACGATGTTTTTACAAAAACAATAATTAACAAAATTTAGAACTCTAAAAGTACGATTTTTCCTCTATAATTTCAACATTAAAATGTATTTTCTATTCTATAATATTCTATAATATAATATAATATTAATTCAGCAGTTTTGAAAAAATATTGGTGTTCTCTTGAAATGCAGTACGGGAGGCTGGGAAGTGGAAGTTTATAACCGATGATTTCGTTCGTCCTTGATCATTTCTGATTTTTTTAATGAAATTTCAATATTTAGTTTTATAAAACCAAATATTCATTAGTTGTGAAAACATGTTTAATACAAAAATTTTAACTTCTAAAAATTACGCTTTGGGGCCTTAAATTTCCACATTACCAAATTTAAAACTCTTAAAGTACGATTTTCCTAAATTAAACATTTCTGAATCATATTTTGGAAAAATCTTAAAATTGAGTGTAACGGGTATTTTCAGCATGTTCGAAAAAACATAATGTGTTGTCATTGAATGCTATTTCAAAAAGCAGAAACGTGAATTTATTAATCTGTTATTAGGTGTCTCTAAATTGACGTTTCTTTTAACTGAAGATTCAACTATTTGTTTTTACTATAAGCCAACATATGTTCATTAGTTTGTGAAAACTGGCTGTTTAATAAAAAAATTAACATTCTAAAATAGCTTCTTCTCTACATTCTTCACATTAGAATTAGAAACTCATTTAAAAGTACGATTTTCGCTAAATTCAACATTTAAAATGGTATTTAGCGTAATCTTAAAATGGAGTTATTAACCCGGTTAATTTTTATTCAGCATTTGAAAAGAATAATGTGTTTCATTGAATGCAATTTCAAAAAGGAGAAAAGTGAATTTATTATTAGTGTTAGGTGTCTTAAATTGACGGTTTTTAGATGCGAAACTTTCAATATTTGTTTTCTTATACCAATATTTCATTAGTGTGAAACCTGTCTTAATAAAGAATGCATTAACTTGCTAAAATTACGGCTTTTTTCATTAATTTTCAACCTTAGCAAATTAGAACTCTTCGAAAAGACGTACGAGCTTTTTCCTAAACATGTTCAACATTGGAATATGTATTATGGTATATCTATAAAATTGAGTGTGTTAACCCGGTAATTGTTCAGCATTTGGAAATAAATCAAGGTTTCATGAAATGCAATTTCAAAAAAGCAGAAAGTGAAATTTATTAATTAATTTTAGGTGTATTCTCTTAAATTAACGTTTTTTATGGAAATTCAATATTTGTTTTATTACCAAATTTTCATTATTGTGAAAACCTGTTTTAATAAAAAATTTTAACTTCTAAAATTACGCTTTTTCTTTATAATCTTTCACATTACAAATTTAGACACCGAATAAAAGTACCGATATTTTTCCTAAATTTCAACATTTTTAAATTATTTGGTAATTCTTAAAATTTGAGTTTTTAACCGGCTAGTATTTCAGCATTCTGAAATCATTAATGTGATTTCATTGAAATGCTATTTTCACAAAAAAGCACAAAAGTGAATTTATCTAATAGTTTTAGGTTGTTCTTAAATCTAACGTTTTTTAATGAAAGTTTCACTATAGTTTGTTTTTACTTATACCAATACTTTCATGTAGATTGTGAAAAAAAAACCTGTTTTGAATAAAAAAATTTTAAACTTCCTTAAAAAATTACGCTTTTTGCTTAAATTTTCACATTACAAATTTAGAACTCTTAAAAGTACGATTTTTCCTAAATTTCAACATTTGAAATTATTTGGTAAATCTTACAATTGAGTTTTTAACGGTATTTTCAGCATTTGAAACTTTTACTTTCATTGAAATCTGCAATTTGGGTGATTCCAATCAAAAAAAGAATGATATTAATAGTTTTAGGTGTCTTAACTGCATGGGATGTTTCAGTGTAAATATTCAAATATTTCGTTTTGTAAAGCTCCGAAGATATTTCATTTTAGTTTGTGAAAACCTGTGTTTAAATAACAAAGTCGTCTACCTCTCTTAACAAACTTACGCTTTTTTCTTAAGATTTTCACATTATCAAATTTAGAACTTCTTAAAAGTACGATTTTCCTAAATTGTACGAACATTTGACACTTATGGATAAATTCTCTAAAATTGAGCTTCTTAACGGCGTATTTCAGCTTGAACAAAATAATGGATGTCGTTCTTGAACATGCTATTTCAAAAAGCAGAAAACGTGAATTTATTAATAGTTGTCTAGGTGTCTTAATGTGACGTTTTTTAATTAAGAATTACCAAATAATTTGTTTTATATTACCAAAATATTCCATTTAGTTATCGTTACAAACTGATCTTAATAAAAAAAATATCTTTAGCTTCTTTACCCTTTACGCCTTTTTCTTTAAAATCTTCACATTACGGAATTTAGAACTGTCTTAGAAAGTACGAAGGGGAGTTTTTTCCTACAATTTCACATGTCTAAAATATATGTTGGTAAATCTTAACAAATCTGAGTTTTTAACCAGTATTTTCAGCATTTGAAAAAATAATGATATATCTCATTTGAAATGCACAATTTCAATAAAGAAGACTAATAGTGCATTACAGAATGAGTTGTGAGGTGTCTTAAATTCCGTTTTTTTTATCATGACTATTTCAATTATTTGTTTTTACGTATGACCAAGTATTTCCTTAGTTGTGAAAACCTGTTTAATACAAAAAATTTTAACTTCTAAATTAGCGCTTTTGCTTCTTAATGTTTCACATTCACTTCTTTTAAGATCTTTTAAAGTAACGAACTTTTTTTTTTCCCTTTTACAACATTAAAATATCTTTGGTTAAATCTTAAATTGAGTTATTTAACGGGTATTTTCAGAGCATTTTGCAAAAAATAAGGTTTCACTTGAAATGCAATTTCAAGAAGCAAGATATTGAGTGAAAGAATAGCCTGACAGGTCGAAAATTAACGTTTTTCTTGAAATTCAAATATTTATTGTTATAGAACCACCTTTCAATAGTATAAAGGATTATATTTTGTAGCAGGAATGTACAAGTTCAAAAATTTTAAACTATTCTAATAATTTTCATTATAGAGATAATGTGAAATTGTACAAGGATTTACAAATTTCAGTAAAACACTTAAAAAAATACGGTTTTCATATCCAAAGTTTCAACATTTGAAATTATTTGGTAAATCTTAAAATTGAGTTTTTGTTAACGGTGATTCTTTCAGCATTTGAACAATATAATGTTGTTTCATTGAAAATGCTATTTCTCAAAATAAGCACAAAGATGAATTTATTAGCTTTTAGGTTGCTTACATTAACGTTATGATAAATTTCAATTGATCTGTTTTTATATACCAACATATTTCATTAGTGTGGAAACCTGGTATTAATAAAAAATTTTAACTTGTTCTGAACTCACAATGTCTCTTAGAGTTTGTCATTACTAAGTTTTTTCATCTCTTAATATCAAATACATTTTCCTGAATTCAACAGTTGACAATATTTGGTTAGTCTAAATCAAATTGATGGTTTTAACAGGGATTTACAGCATTTGAAAAACAGCAATGTGTTTCATGAAATGACAAATGCAAAAGCAGAAAAAAAGAATTTAGTTAATAGATTCTTAGGGTGTCTATAAATGACGTTTTTCAATTGAAAATGTTCATATTTGATTTTATATTATACCAAATATCGTTCATCTAGTCTGTGAAAACCTGTTTTAATAAAAAATTTAACTTCTAAGATATTACCGTTTTTCTTAAATTACACAGATTCAAACTCGAAATGGAGAACATGAAAGAAAAAAACTTTTCTATAGAATTTTCAACATGGGTTGAAAGCAGCCACGGTTTGAAAAACCAGCAAAATATAAAAAATTATTTTGAAAAGTTTCTCACACGGCATGTGCTGGGGAGCCTGGGGGGTGGGGGGTGCGATATATGTGCCTGAGAACAAATACCTTAATGAAACTTTACCCTTTTTTTACAGTATCAATTAGGATTAAATCTAGACTCTTGTGCTGTAAACCTACTTGGAAATATCATAAGAAACATGTTTAATAGTCTCTTAAACAATTTTTTAACAAAGTTTAGTAACTACTTTTTAGCCTTCTTAAAGAAGGAAAATTTGTAGTAACAATAAGAAAAAAGGAAAGAAAAAGAGAAGAAAAATGTCTTATTAACAAAAACAAATATGACTTTAATCTAGTTGAAAACGTCGGATCAAGTTGCTAAATTGTTAAAACCTAATTCTTAAAAAACCAAAAGAAAAATAAATTTGTATATATGCCATTAAATTGTTGTGTAATTCATGCGTTTGAACACCCTGCAGTAGTTCAGGTCGGGTTTTATCTAGTTCTTCATTGGGTTTATGAAGTATACGCATATTTTTATTAAACACTTTACAAAAAAAATATTGCCAACGTGTTTTTTAACTAAATTTACTGACCCTTGCCCAATGTCTTTTTACCAATTCCTCCATATGTATGAATTGACTGTGGCCTAGAATAGAACTAAAAGACAACCAGTTCAGCGTCAGACAGAATTCATTTAATTAAAGACTACTTTTATGTGAAATACCGAGAAATAATTAACTAAGACAAAGAAAAATGGTTATTCTGCTCAAATCAACCAAGTTGAATACGAACAATAAAGGAGGAATCGTGTGTACCCTGCCAGGCTATCTACACCTTTGCTTTTATCTCGGTTGAAAATTTCAAAATAACTGTATTCAAGATCGGATCCGCACTATCGGAGGTGGTTCGAACTATGAGAACACTAGATGTATACACTCAAAAACATTATCTCATAATTATAAATTTGGGTAATTGTAAAATTAATATAATTGTCATATAATACCATACATTTAACTAACGAATTTTGTTGCTCCTCCTCTCGAGTTCGATAAAAAAATTAATTTTGATGAAAAAATGGCAATAAGAACAAAAGGCAATTGTATCATCTTTGCAATCTACAATCGTTTTTTTTTAAAAAAACAAAATAAAAATTTCAAAAATTTCTTATAATTAATTAATGCATTCGTCCGTTTTTAAAAAAAAAAAAATAATGTTTTCTAGTATTCATAGGTAAATGGGTCCGATGCACAAAATAATGTATAATAAAAGCGTCAATATCGATGCATAGATCGATATCTGTAGTTGTTTGAATGAAGAAACATACAAATCTGGTATTTGTGATAAAATTACACAATATTGCCTTTTGATACATTTACAACACAAATCCAAAATGTATGATACATTTATAGAAGAGGAAGAAAAAAAAGGAACCCAAAGAGCAAATGAGAGCATGTGTCAGCTGCAGAAAAGAGCCTGGATGATGTATACGTAGATTCCCAAAGTTTTGTGGAACGGAATTATATTCCATTGAGTGTCATATGTCTAATTAATGACATTGGTATGAACAAGGTTAAAAGAAAGGTTTTTATTAAGATGGCATCTCGGATATACGTAATTGAGAATAACCAAAAGTTTTTTTTTTCAATTCTCCTTTTCAGATCTTTCATTAGGAGGAGATTTAACAAGATTATAATAAAGTTAAGAAACCCATAAATTTGTCTTTAGATTCTTACAAAAAATAGAGTAGAAAATAACAATCATTCGTGAATAATGTAAATGTAAATGATGAGAAAAATTACAGAATAACTTTTTTAGGTTAGCAAAATGAAACTTATCCAAAAAATGGAATGAATGTTAATGATTTATAAAATTCCAAAAAAAAACAATACAGAAGGAGAAAGAAGACCCAATCTGTGAAAACTATTCCCATGAGATTTAATAAAAATCTGTTAGTATATTCTTTTTTTTTTCTCATTAAGTACCTAAAAAATTCTGGAATTCTTGCTTACTATTAAATGCAATGTCAGAATATACCTCTAAATAAATAATCATTCGTGTCATACCATAATATTTTAGTTATCGTAAAAGACAAATTTAAGGGAGACTTTAACAATCAGATAAAAGCATACTTTTCCCGCTGAATTTCCCTTTTTTTTATAACAACAAATACTGGTCTAAGGTAATGGTTAAGATGTTTAACGCTGGTTAATAAAAATTAAAATCATACTGAACTACACCGTTTAAAAAAATCCCTACTAACATCGGTTCGAAGTTACTCCGTAGCTTCACTACTACATATGTTTAAAAAGGTATGTCTTCATTTGTTTCTATGTACAACTGACTACGTGTAATAATTAAGAATTATATTACTTTTATGTCTCCTATTATTACTTAATAATATCAAGTAATAATCAGAAGAATATTATTGAAAGATTATATCTTCAATATAAATTTTTACTTAGAAATATATTTATATTTATTACATTAAAATAATATTATATCATTATTTGTAATATATATAGATAATAATTTTATTGGTCTATTATTTATTGAACCCTTCTTATCTCCTGATAATAAAAAAAAAAATAAATATCATAAAATGAATAAAAATTTCGTAAAATATATATATTTAGACTCCATATATATATATATATAAATATACCTTATATATATTACCCCTATATAATATATATAATCAATAAATATAAATATAACGATCCATTAATTTTATTATCTTGACCAATAATTTACCTCCCTATAAACCGCAACAATAATATATATTCAAGACAGTTCAACCTAAGTCCAGATCAAAGGTTTGCAAGTGCAAACTATTCACACAGAACTCGTGTTTCCATTTTTATTGTGCTCTAATTTTTATCAGCTTTTGTATCTCTCTCTTTCAGACTATCACGATAACACAAGACAGTTAATTATCTCAATATTTGTTTACAATAACATCATAGTTAACATCACTAATTAAAAGTTATATATAAAACATCCGCTACCTTAAAATCTTGCTTCTTCAATCAAGATAACAACTCAACAAAATGTCTCAATTCTCAAATAAACGTTTTTAGATCTAGCTCCATACTCCAGAGACATGTTAATGTTCCTCACTAATAACCGATACAGAACCTATATGACACGTACAAGAGATTTAACTCTAGAATTTGCTCAAGTAGCCAATAGTGAGCAAGATGATACAATACGATTTTTACAATTCATTGCAATTCTCTTAGACGAGACATCAGACGTATCAAGTATTTCACAGTTATCACCAGTACTTTATGAAAAACTTGACGAACTAATAGTATAATTATTTGACTTATGATATTCGCTCCCCCCCTCCTATCCACAATTCAGAACTATACTCTAGTATACAAACCTTACATATTTAACTGAATATACTGGCTTAGTATATATAAATGTATAGTTATTTTATATTTTTATACTCTTCTTTATTTCTTTTCCCGTGATATTTTTTCGATGGTTCACGTTATTCCTCTCATTAAAAAAAAAAAAAAATCTTGTTGATTTTGGAGGTGTGAGACTCCTTAAGAACTTTCCACACCATCCTCGCTTCTTTGCTCTGCATTTTTTTTGTAAAGGTTTCTCCACTCAAGGGCAGGGTCATTTTTAAGGAGGATACTGACATACGAAATAAAAGAAAATACGCCCAAGTCTAGCTCAAATCCCTCACGTGAGAGCAGTTTGCTATACACCATGTATATAACAAGACACAAACACAGTCACTCAGACACAGACACACACACCACGACACACCTATATATATTAGTAATATATATATGATATATATATATCTATAATATATATATATATATATATAAAATATATATATATATATATATATATTAGTATATATATATATTCTTCGCATATTATAGGGCGACACGGCTAGGCAACACGCGTCCTTTCCCTTTGCTTGGCTATCCTACTCTTGACCGATCATGTAGAATCTTTATGCGCTAGAAGCAAGATCCTCTGGAGAGCTTTGGGAGACGAGTTTTGATGCCTAATGTAAGGAAGATGCTAGCTCTACTTGAAAGAGAGAAAAACCCTATCTGAAGTGTTAACTCGAGATTGGCGTCGAAACAGTGGCCCAGAAATGGATTTCTAAATTGCTTTGGGTTAGAGTTTCGGGCCAGAAGAAGAAGATTCTGGACCAACTGACAGGGCGAAAGCCCTCCTGGGAGTTGTTATAGATTTATAATTAATTATTAATTATATATAGTATTATATATATATATATGATATATATATAATATATATATAAATATATATATATTATATATATACTATATTATATACTAGTACTCTCGTCAAAATTAACGCACCACAAGGGTACGTGGCGAAGAAAGGGTAGAAAAGGTTGAAGAACGCGAAGAAAGACTTTATTAGATAATGGCAATAACATGGTGATCCTCCCCAGAACCATAGGTTGATAGAAGTTTGAGGCCAAGGTGCAGCCAAAGGGTCTCTCAGTAGGGTTCGGAGGTTCGGCGCTGAAAACACACACAATGTTGGCACGTACGGTGACGACCGCGGGGGGTGTTGGATCTGTCTCAATACCGTGTATGACCCCCTTTGCCACGGATGACCGCCTGACACCGTCCTGGCCATGCTCTCTATGAGTGGGCGAATGTCCTGGATAGTGATTTGATCCCATACGTCGTGCAGTGCTGTGCTGCGATTCGGTAGAGTCCGTGGAGGGTCCGCAGCTGTCGGATCCGACGTTCCAGGATATCCCACACAAATGTTCGATTGGTTTGAGGTCCGGACTATATGTTGGCCACTCCAACCCCGTAATTTGAACCGTCCTAAGGTAGTCGTTCACACATTGGCCTTGTGTGGTCATAGTATTTGTCATGCAATATGAATGAAAGAGTCACTGATTAGCGGGCATATATATGGCACGTACCTATGGTTTGAGAGTGTCTGTGAATCTCCTCGGTTGTAGGAGTGCCTCATCGAAGATTGCAACTCCGTAGGCCCGATGAAAAGAGATTCCCTCCCAAGACCATGAACCAAACCCACCTCCAAGCGTGCGGCACCTGCAGCACATTGGATTGCGCGAACCTCTCCGTCGGTCGTCGGTAAACTCTAGCACGCCTGTCCGAGGCGTACAGAGACACGTCTGTCGTCCATAAAGTATTGCAGCACTTTGCCCAACCGTCGTCCGTAAAGAGCACCTTTGCCCAATCGTCGACCGTCCAATGGATGTGTTCTCGAGCAAATGCCAGTCTCGCCCTTCGATGTGCCGTGTGTGCGGTGGACCTATGGGAGGCCTCCGGCGGTAAATTATGTTCCGCAAGGCGTCGACTTACTGTATTGTCACTCACCCTGGTGACGTGTACCTCCGCCAGCTGTAATCGCAGATGTTGTGACGTTGTGTGGCGCGTCGTCGGTAATGCAAGCAGACGTATAAATCGGTCTCCACGGGTATCGTGGCCCTGGGCCTACCTTGTTCTCGCCGGCGATCATGTGTCAGGGTTTCCTGGTAAAGTCGGACCACCCGTGCAATCGTTGTGTAAGCTACACTGAAACCGTCGACGCGAAGTGGCCCTGGTACCCGTGTCCTTCGGCTTGGGGTGATGTTATCTGCGATCGCACTGATCTCTTGACAATTGACGAACCATCCTCTCCATGTTTATTGGAGTCGCTTCGTACGTGAATGATTATCCCTCGCTCGATTATACCCTCGACATAACCTACCCCCACCTCTCCAGGTCTAGGTACGTGGTTTATGTTTTCCTAATTTTATATCGCTGTGACGGCCCCAATACTGCAGCGATTCTCTGCGAGGTGGTTACATAGTTACAACTGATGCTGTCCTCTGTGTTGGTGTGGGGGTTTCATGGGGTTAAGGGCCTTTCTTCCTGCGAGTAAACATTTACCCTAAGTGTGTGTGTTTGTGTTTTGAATCGGCACTTTTTTTTCTTCACTGATTAAAATTTTGTTTATTATGATTTTGCGTTTGTTTTACTTCACTTTTGTATATCAAATGTTTGTTTGTTCGTTCACTCTGGGAGTCACTATTTCCTTTGTATCAACCCTTGAAGAGTTAATACAGTGGTAATAAAAGGAATAGTTACTTCTTATTTTTATTTCTAATGTTAAGTAATTCGAATAGTAAATAATGATGTCAATGTTAAGAACAATTAATAATGCTATCAATCCTTTAAATAACACAAGGCCAGTTCACAGTAAATAATGATATCAATGCTAAGAATAATTAATAATGCTATCAATTCTTTAAATAACACTAGGCCAGTTCACAGTAAATAAGATTAGTGGGGATTGATATTATAAATTCATAACCAAAACACAATTCTCCGGCTTTTTAACGAGCCGAAGCTCAACACGACTTCTCTTCTTATAACTTGAGGTCTTACTGCCCTTGCCTTCCCTCAAATGCCAGGCATTTCTCGGGCAGCATTTTGCAGTGACTCATTTTTACGACAATGGTGCCGTACAGAAGAGTCACCGAATATTTTTCTTACATAATGAAATACTAATTAAAATTAACAAACAGAGAACCCCTTTTTTGAGTGATGTTACAGGTGTATATAGCTGTGTACAAAGCTATTAGGAGAGGTGTACAGGATTATCGTGAGGGCAGGGAGAAATCCCGTCCTCACATGTTTTTTTTTTTTTTTTTTTTTTTTGAGTAGTAATTTGACATTATTAATTATTACGAAATACAAATTCTATTCTCACAATACATTGTTACAAAATACATAAAAGACCTCCTTTAATCCCCGGACCTCGGGGTTTTTTTTTTTTGACTATTTCAACTCTTCTATCACAACCCTTCCTGTGACATTTTGTAAGGAACATGCGGGAATTTATTACTACTATTAGTGTTTGGCAGCATCGTTTCGTCTATAGTATTAGATAGAGGAAAGAAGACGATTTTTTTTTTTTTTTTGGAAGGATAAAGTATCAATTCAACTACTGTCTAATTCTAAGAATTACATGCAGAACTAAGAAGCTCCCCCTTTTCCTCTCTTTCTTTTTTTTTTTGTTTATCTACTTATTTTTTTATTTTTTTCATTATAAAAAAAAAAAAATTCTTTTTTTTTTTTTTTTTTTATTAACCTTATTTTTCTCTTGGGTTCCAGTGTCCCTGTCGGTTATGTTATGAAAAATTCTTACATTTCTTAAATTTTCTACTGCCTCTTTCCCATTCTTCAAGATATAAAGCGTATTGGCTTTTTTTTTTGTGTATCCGTGAGGCAACCGTTGTGTGGTTCTGAAAGGTCCGTGAGTATCTTCTTCTGTGAGAGTTCCATCTACTTATTGTATTGTGTGAGGGTCTGTTTTGAAATGTTGTTCTTATTTAACATGCGTGTGCCTTGGTCTTGTGGAGGAGTTCTTTGAAAATATATATGTTCTTATTTTTATATAGACAACCTGTGGGCTCAGAAGGCCTACGCTAAGATTTAGGCCACTAATTTTCTTCAATAGTAGGGCACTTGTTGATTCCTGAGCCGCGGGTCGACTTTGAGTGCGTCCGTTCGTTCATACAAGCTTCCTGGCACTGAATAGTGTCTGTGTCCAATACCTTAGAGAATACTGGCGAGTGACCCCTTGGTCATTTAGTAGGCGTAAATCTGTCAAACATCAACATGTTGCCTCAAGGCATAATCATGTTCAGAGCTAGTGTCGTGTGGTTATACGGCCTTGCATTTCTTTGGCTATCATTAATTCATTTTGTTCGAGCATCCTTTAGCGTCACTATGAGTAGCGTTGATTCAAGAATTGTTTTCTTGCTTGGCCGTTGACTGTTTGGTGAGCTAGGCGTGTTGTTGATCATGATCTTATCTATGCTCGGAGTAGAATTAACAATACTGTCAATTTAAGTATTTAATTGTTTGTGTGGCGTGAACTGGCTGTCTCGAGGTCTCGAGGATGTAAGGTGTTGGGCTTCTGGTTGAAGTTTTGTGGCCAGGTTGGCAGGGATATCGTAAAATTTCGCGTCGATGCGTAACGACTATTTTAAGCCACTTGGTTCTGAGTTGTGCTGACGCGGTGTTCGCGCTGTTTTTGAAGGGGTGTAATCGAAGGTGATTATCGTTACGTTGAGAAGCCTGTCGTGAGAAATTGATCTATCAGACAGTATAATTTGAAGCCCCTGTAAAATACTATGATGTGGGCTGGAATGGGCTTGAGGCAGTTAGTCACAGTGTCCCATGGAAGGGTAGTCGGTGAATTTTTCTTCGCTGGAGATCTGGTGCGTCTAAGATCTACGCGAACTTCTGGAGATATCTTCCTAAACGCTCTTGTTTTTCTGACAGACACACAACTTTGTATGAATTTCTTACTCTACTATGCGATAAATTTTAAGGCAAAATCCGCTCTTTAGTAATAGTTAAGTTCGTTTAATTCCCAAGTGATTTGTATTATGTATTTTTCCTATGACATCATTCACCAGATTTTCCGGTACTAATATTCTAGCTGTGCCTGTAGAGATATCAACCGCCAAAGACAGCTCCTCGCCCCTATAGATGAACTCCTTGTAACAGGCCTTCAATCCACTAGTTTTCAGCCCCTTTATTAGGTCCCTTATATAACCATCAGTCTCCTGTTCTATAGCTATCTCTTTGAAATCTACCCCATCCTGAATTTTCTTCATCATTCCATTTAACCCTTTTTTACTGTAAGTTATAGTATTGATCACAAATCATCAAGTCATTATCCATCACCAGCTTTGCTACATTATCAATTGCCTCACTATATAATATATTTTATTATTATTATTATTAATTATTATTATTATTATTATTATTATTAATATTATTATTATTATTATTATTATTATAATTATAATTATTATTATTATTATTAGAAGCGAGGTCTATAGTTTATTATTATTTATTATTATTATTATTATTATTATTATTATTATTATTATTATTATGTATTATCAATATTTTCATTATTATTGTTATTAGGTTGTGAGTTTATGTCATTACCCCTACGACTACTACTACTATTACTACTACTACTTATCGCTTTTATTATTATTATTATTATATTATTTATTATTATATTATAAATTTTATTATTATTACTTACTACTACTACTACTATTACCTACTACTACTATCGCTTTTATTATTATTATATTAATGATTAATTATTATTATTATAATTATTATTATTACTTACTAACTACTGACTACTACTAACTACCAACTATCGTTTTATTATTATTATTTTTTATTATTATTATTATTTTTTTATTACTATTATTATTACTACTACTACTACACACTACTATCGCTTCTAATTATTATTATTATTATTATTATTATTATTATTATTATTATTATTTTTTATTACATTATTATTACTACTACTACTACACTGACTACTATCCGTTTTGATTATTATTATTATTATTATTATTATTATATTATTATTATTTTTTATTAATTATTATTATATTATTTTATTATTATTCTTATTTAGGTTATTATTCATTATATTATTATTATTATTATTATTATAATACTCCAGCAAGTTTTGCCTCTTTAACGTGCGATTTAAGAGGGCCTTCAATCCTTTCCACCAATGGAATTCTTGATGAATTCCATTCACAAACGCTCTTTCCTCCATTGTGAACGTCCGATTCCATGGCAATTTCGGTTTTGTGCCACTGCCCACTCCCCATCGTCTATACAAGCAGCTTGCAATGTGCAAATGCCCCCCAGCCTCTATATCTTAAATCTCGTTTCGTTAGCCAATTTCTGTCAAAATTATCGCCAATTTATTTTTAGCCTTAGAGACCAATTTAAACTCTGTCAAAATTTGCAATGGCGTTTAATAAATTTATTTCCCGAATATTATGAACCTTTATGGCATTCTTTTTCGTATAAGCCGTGATTAACCCACTGTTGCTGGTACAAATACTGACTTTCCTATTTGCAATTAAGTAAGCATATTTTTGTAAACTGTTTTTGACGCATAAGAGCTCCTTAACCAGCTGTGGTAGGGCCACTTCCGCCTCGGTAAGTATGGTACTGTAAAGTGCGAAAATCTTCGTCTGATTGTTTTCTTCTCCCATAAGTGCGCTGGCTATAGTGAGCTCGCTTACCTTCGTGTATAATAGTAACTCAGTTTTTTCATCAGGGAACGACAATAGGGTGGCATTCACCATAGCCGCTTTAGCTTCTTGAAATGCTCGCTCGGCTTCTACTCCCCAGGAAATCCTTTTATTGGAGGCGGGTTTTCCCTTCAACATTTTTGTTAGGGGTTGCAACAATTGGGCCGCTCCGACTATGTTGATTCGGCAGAAGTTATATAGACCGAGAAATGCTCTAAGTTGTTTGATATTTTTTGGCTTCGCAACATTCACCACTGCATCGATTTTCTCCTTACTAGGCCTGATTCCCTTCTCGCTAATATTGAAACCTAGAAAATCTGTTTCTCCGACTGCAAGTACACATTTTTTTGGGTTCATATAAATTTTCATATACTTTAATCTCTCTAAAACTTTCTCCAACATTGCAACATGATCCTCAAGAGTCGAACTGGCAATTAATATGTCATCTAAATAAACAAAAACATTCTTCAAGTCCCCAAGCAAGATTGAGAGGGGGGGGGGGGGGGGGGGGGGGGGGGGGGGGGGGGGGGGGGGGGGGGGGGGGGGGGAGGGGGGGGGGGGGGGGGGCGCTGGAAGGCACTAGAAGAACACTAATGTCCTTGTATTAAATAGTTAAAACTGTAATTACCAAAAGGACAAGTAATAGTGAAATATTTCTTTGTTTCCTCGCTGATTGGCACGTTATAGTAAGCTTGCCGAATGTCTAGCCGTGTTAGCAATCTGCAATGTTGCAACTGCAATAAAATATCTTTAATCTTAGGCAGAGTAAAATTGTCAGAGGTTGATCTCTGGTTCAATAACCTCAAATCAACGACCAAACGAACCCTGCCATCCGGCTTTGGCAAGAAGCTTGTTGGGAAACCCCAATTGCTTCTCCCCCGCGAAATGACCCCTGCGTCCAATAATTTATTGATTTCCCCCCTTGCTTTCTCAAAAAGATGTGGAGCTATGCTTCTACTTCTCAATTGTATCGGCGAGCCGCTGACATTCACATGGTATGGGTAATTCGCCGCCAACTCGCACAAAATTTCTTCCTTCAAAGGACATTCTTCTCTCTCCCCTCCCCCCTCATCAACAGTGCAATCTTCAACCCCCCTCCCAATAGTACAATCTTTACCCCCCCTCCCCCTCCCCTATAGTTTCGTTAGCGTCGGGTTGTGAGCGAGCAGTAAAATCGTCCTCACAGCTGTTAAAATAAGCCACGCCTCCCTTCTTCCTGTACTTTGTACAGATAAAGCGCCATCTTTTGAGTTGATCATTCTTTAAATCTAAATTAGGTGCTTCATAGGGATTCAAGAACAAGACCTGATACTTCCTAATTAAATTATTAACCAATTCGTATTCGCAAAGCGGTATATTTAAAGAGACAGCGGCTAGAGGAAATATAGAATTTCGTACATGCTTGGAAAAATCGAAAGCCTCATTACTAAGAGAAATACTACGTTTCGTGTTAGGATCTAATAAATAATGGCATCTAAAGTCAATAATGAACCCGTGTTTTTTGAGAAAAGGCATGCCAAGGACATTAAATTTAATATCAGCGGCGTAGGCATGCACATTGTACAGTCTATTTAACCCCAAATCAATTTTAATCACCCTTTTATTATAAATGTTCATGCAACCTCCATTTGCGGCTCTGGCAGTGCCAATAACTACACCCCCCTTATCTAACTCAGACGCTACCACCAGGTCCAGGCAACTTCCGGTGTCTAGCAAATAAGATTCATTGTTAGTTTTATCTGAAATATAATACAATTTATCGAAAACTACATCTCTAATAGTTGCAACGATTTTAGTTGAGTTGCCAGAAACTTCCACTACAGTATTACCCAGATAAGTCACAGTGCACTATTTTCTTAAATTTTAATGATCCTCAATGCTTATACGGAAGGAGAAGAACCTCCCTTCATCCCAAAAGCTATATACAATTCATTTCAGAAAAGGGAAATTTCGCTCCCCTTCATTATTACAAATTCATTTTGAATCATTATTTTTATCAACAGTATGAGAGTCGATAAGTCCCTGAGTCGCCTCTCTTCCCGCCTTCTCCCCAGAGAGCGGAGTGGGGGAGCAGGTCGACTCGATCGGGGGAGAGCGACTCATTCACAAAGCTATTGTTTTCAATGTAATTATAAGAATTTACAAAACCGTTATCGCCATCACTATGGCTATCATTCCTAGTTCTACAATCATTATTATTATTATTGTCATTATCGTTATTAACCTCATCATGCATTGAGTTACAATTAAAAGTTGAAGATGACTCTACTCCTACTGACTCAGTGATAAGCGACTTCTGTGGGGGAGAGGTTGACTCACTAGAAGTCCCCGCCTCGGCCATTTGAGTCATCGTTTCACCGTTAAAATTTTCGATTTCAGATGCATTGTTAATTACCCCCTCTTGCCCTTGATTATTTTTACAAGTAAAATTTCTATTCCATTTAAATCTATCAATATAATTAACATTTCCATCATACCCACGATTAATATAATTACAATTGTTATTAAATCGCCTATTACCATTATGGCCATTAAGATTAGCATACCCATCATTATTATAAAAACTATTATAATCAACACGTGCATTATTATTATAATTTTTATTGCCACAATTAACATTCTCATTACCATGGTGATTATTATTATAAAAATTGTCCCTATCATAGTTACTGTAATTTCTATTATTATAATTATGACTATAATTTCTACCATTATTTTGATTATCATTATAATAATGTCTTCTACTATAGTTAAAATTAATATTTCCCCGCCCAAAATTAGACTTATTCATACAAGAATGGCAGGGCAAACAATCACAAAAATATCTACTTACAGAAGCGTCATTCCCCCAACTATTTACCCCCATCTGGCCTGGGAGTCGTCTCACAGGCCAACCTCTCCATTTCCCTGGTTCGAAATGTTGGAGTTCCGCTGCGGGGGAGAGGGAGTTGCCGGGGGTTGCGATATCAAGGTGTACATCGGACAATATCGACCCTCACAATTAAATGAACGGTGCAAGAATTTCTTATGAAACCTACAAAGACCTTCCGTACTAGGGCCAGCAGCAACGTTGTTATATGCTGATCGGTTGAAATTCCTTCCTCTTGAATTTTGATCATTATTGGGGGTGGGGGAATTCTTCGCATTCTGACACATCGTCTTCGCGAGCTCCATCACGCTCCTTGCGAGTGATCTCATTTCTTCAGCCGACTTTTCATGAGAGATTATCAGACGACTTATTTCCCTCTCATGTGCTGAAGCCTCTCGGCCAGGTGGCTTGGTGACTTTCTCTTCTGCTGGTCGTACGGCGTTCACAGGTTGCCATTCGTTTCTCCCCCCCGCGGGGGATTGGCGAGCACCGTTTTGGGAAAAAAATTTGTTAAATATGTCGTCGGCAATTTCAATTAATTCCTCAAAATCATGGTTCTTCTCTGTTGTCATGAGGGAGATCTGTAATTGCTTAGGCAATCGTAAGAGGAAGAGTTCTCTAATAAATTTTGCATCGTTGTCTGTTATTGAATCGAAAGTGGACAATCCAAGCATTTCTTTTATTCTAACTGCATAATCGGATGGGAGCTCTCCCTCCCTCATCCCTGATTGAAAGACTTCTTCTATCTGCGTTCTTAGCGATGGTGCATAGAGTTTTTCTATTACCTTTACTAATTTAGTATAACAATCATCTTTTAGGGGAAGTTTCAACGAATTTGTGATCTTGCTTGGTAGTTTTGATGCCAAAAGTCTCACCCTCTCCCTCGGGTCGATGATTTCATTAAGATTAAAGATCATTGTCGTCTGCCGAATCCAGTCTAGGGCGTCAAATTCGTTGAAGGGGGGAATGGCATTGAGGGGGAGATTCTTCTTTCTTCCTTTTCTCCCTAAGAGAGTGGGGGAAGGGTGACTCTTCACCAGGTTTGCTGCTTCATGCTCTCCTTGGATCTCGTTTTCCGAGTCTGTTTCATATTGTGATGCGTCACCTTCTTCATTTACTCCTTCGGTCGGGGGGACTTCTGGGGGAGTGTGATGGGGTCTTGATGATTGAGACCGAGTCACAATGGCTATGTTGTTCCTCTTCGTTTGAACTCTGGGTGATTTTCTTTTTAGACTCGGCATTCTTAACGGTTTTTTTTTTTTTTTTTTTTTGTTTTGGGAAAGTTTTTAAGCTTTTTTTTTTTGGGTTTTTTTTTTCACTTTTTTTATTTTAATCTGTTTTATTTTTTTTTGTATGTTTTTTGTGTGTGTTTGTGCTTTGAATTGGCACTTTTTTTTCACTTCACTGTTTTAAAATTTTGTTTATTATGATTTTGCGTTTGTTTTACTTCACTTTTGTATATCAAATGTTTGTTTGTTCGTTCACTCTGGGAGTCACTATTCCTTGTATCAACTCTTGAAGAGTTAATACAGTGGTAATAAAAGAAATAGTTACTTCTTATTTTTATTTCTAATGTTAAGTAATTCGAATAGTAAATAATGATGTCAATGTTAAGAACAATTAATAATGCTATCAATCCTTTAAATAACACAAGGCCAGTTCACAGTAAATAATGATATCAATGCTAAGAATAATTAATAATGCTATCAATTCTTTAAATAACACAAGGCCAGTTCACAGTAAATAAGATTAGTGGGGATTGATATTATAAATTCATAACCAAAACACAATTCTCCGGCTTTTTAGCGAGCCGGAGCTCAACACGACTTCTTTTCTTGTAACTTGAAGTCTAACTGCCTCTGCCTTCCCTCAAAATGCCAGGCATTTCTCGGGCAGCATTCAGGGCGACTCGCTTTCATGATAATGGTGCCACACAGAAGAGTCACCGAATATTTCTCTTACACAATGAAATAATAATTAAAATTTAACATATAGAGAGTCCCTTTTTTGAGTGATGTTACAGGTGTATATAGCTGTGTACAAAGCTATTAGGAGAGGTGTACAGGATTATTTCGTGACGGGCGGAGAAATCCCGTCCCTCACATATATATAATATAATAATATATTATATATATATATATAATATATAATATATATAATATAATATATATATATATATATATATATATAATATATATATATATATATATATATATATATATAATATATATATATATATATATTATATATCGATATATATATATATATATATATATTGTGAGGATAAATAAAAAAAGAAAACTGAAAGAGTTTTTATTCAATTACGTTATTGAGATAATTAACAGTTCTCTCTTGTTATTTAAAGCTTTTATAGGTTTTCGTTCTTAATTATTATTTCATTGTGTAAGAGAAATATTCGGTGACTCTTCTGTGTGGCACCATTATCATGAAAGCGAGTCGCCCTGAATGCTGCCCGAGAAATGCCTGGCATTTTGAGGGAAGGCAGAGGCAGTGAGACTTCAAGTTACAAGAAAAGAAGTCGTGTTGAGCTCCGGCTCGCTAAAAAGCCGGAGAATTGTGTTTTGGTTATGAATTTATAATATCAATCCCCACTAATCTTATTTACTGTGAACTGGCCTAGTGTTATTTAAAGAATTGATAGCATTATTAATTATTCTTAGCATTGATATCATTATTTACTGTGAACTGGCCTTGTGTTATTTAAAGGATTGATAGCATTATTAATTGTTCTTAACGTTGACATCATTATTTACTATTCGAATTACTTAACATTAGAAATAAAAATAAGAAGTAACTATTTCTTTTATTACCACTGTATTAACTCTTCAAGAGTTGATACAAGGAATAGTGACTCCCAGAGTGAACGAACAAACAAACATTTGATATACAAAAGTGAAGTAAAACAAACGCAAAATCATAATAAACAAAATTTTTAAAACAGTGAAGTGAAAAAAAAGTGCCAATTCAAAGCACAAACACACAAAAAACATACAAAAAAATAAACAGTTCAAATTAAAAGCAGTGAAATAAGAAAAACCCTATCACAATAGGCTTAAAAACTTTTCCCTAAAAAAAAAAAAAAAAAAAAAAAACCCTAAAAAATCCCGAGTCTAAAAAGAAATCACCCAGAGTCAAACGAAGAGGAACACAAATGCCATTGTGATCGGTCTCATCATCAAGACCCCGATCACACTCCCCCAGAGTCCCCCGACCGAGGAGTTATAATTGAAGAAGGTGACAGCCATCACAATATGAAACCGACTCGGAAAACGAGATCCAAGGAGAGCATGAAGCAGCAAACTTGGTGAAGAGTCACCTTCCCCACTCTCTTAGGGAGAAAAGGAAGAAAGGAAGAATCTCCCCCTCAATGCCATTCCCCCCTTCAACGAATTTGACGCCCTAGACTGGATTCGGCAGACGACAATGATCTTTAATCTTAATGAAATCATCGACCCGAGGGAGAGGGTGAGACTTTTGGCATCAAAACTACCAAGCAAGATCACAAATTCGTTGAAACTTCCCCTAAAAGATGATTGTTATACTAAATTAGTAAAGGTAATAGAAAAACTCTATGCACCATCGCTAAGAACGCAGATAGAAGAAGTCTTTCAATCAGGGATGAGGGAGGGAGAGCTCCCATCCGATTATGCAGTTAGAATAAAAGAAATGCTTGGATTGTCCACTTTCGATTCAATAACAGACAACGATGCAAAATTTATTAGAGAACTCTTCCTCTTACGATTGCCTAAGCAATTACAGATCTCCCTCATGACAACAGAGAAGAACCATGATTTTGAGGAATTAATTGAAATTGCCGACGACATATTTAACAAATTTTTTCCCAAAACGGTGCTCGCCAATCCCCCGCGGGGGGAAGAAACGAATGGCAGCCTGTGAACGCCATCCGATCAACAGAAGAGAAAGTCACCAAGCCACCTGGCCGAGAGGCTTCAGCACATGAGAGGGAAATAAGTCGTCTGATAATCTCTCATGAAAAGTCGGCTGAAGAAATGAGATCACTCGCAAGGAGCGTGATGGAGCTCGCGAAGACGATGTGTCAGAATGCGAAGAATTCCCCCACCCCCAATAATGATCAAAATTCAAGAGGAAGGAATTTCAACCGATCAGCATATAACAACGTTGCTGCTGGCCCCTAGTACGCGAAGGTCTTTGTCAGGTTTCATAAGAATTCCTTC
Organism: Trachelipus rathkii; assembly: GCA_015478945.1. Lineage (NCBI taxonomy): Eukaryota > Metazoa > Arthropoda > Malacostraca > Isopoda > Trachelipodidae > Trachelipus > Trachelipus rathkii. Next base: position 29,761 of record JABUQX010064868.1, read on the forward strand.
TTGCACCGTTCATTTAATTGTGAGGGTCGATATTGTCCGAATGTACACCTTGATATCGCAACCCCCGGCAACTCCCTCTCCCCCGCAGCGGAACTCCAACATTTCGAACCAGGGAAATGGAGAGGTTGGCCTGTGAGACGACTCCCAGGCCAGATGGGGGTAAATAGTTGGGGGAATGACGCTTCTGTAAGTAGATATTTTTGTGATTGTTTGCCCTGCCATTCTTGTATGAATAAGTCTAATTTTGGGCGGGGAAATATTAATTTTAACTATGGTAGAAGGCATTATTATAATGATAATCAAAATAATGGTAGAAATTATAGTCATAATTATAATAATAGAAATTATAGTAACTATGATAGGGACAATTTTTATAATAATAATCACCATGGTAATGAAAGCATTAATTATAGCAGTAATGTTTATAATAATGATGCACGTGTTGATCATAATAGTTTTTATAATAATAACGGGTATGCTAATCTTAATGGCCAGAATAGTAATAGGTATTTTAGTAATAATTGTAATTATATTAATCGTGGGTATGATGGAAATGTTAATTATATTAATAGATTTAAGTGGAATAGAAATATTACTTGTAAAAATAATCAAAGGCAAGAGGGAGTAATTAACAATGCATCTGAAATCGAAAATTTTAACGGTGAAACGATGACTCAAATGGCTGAGGCAGGGACTTCTAGTGAGTCAACCTCTCCTCCACACGAGTCAACCATCAAGAAGTCAGTAGGGGTAGAATCATCTTCGACTTTACATTGTAACTCAATGCATGATGAGATTAATAACGATAATGACAATAATAATAGTAGTGATTGTAGAATTAGCAATGATAGCCATGGTGATGGCGATGACGGTTTTGTAAATTCTTCTAATTACATTGAAGACGATAGCCTTGTAAATGAGTCGCTGTCTCCCCCGATCGAGTCGACCTGCTCCCCCACTCCGCTCTCTGGGGAGAAGGCGGGAAGAGAGGCGACTCAGACTTGTGACTCCATACTTGTTGATAAAAATAATGATCAAAATGAATTTGTAATTAATGAAGGGGGCGAAATTCCCTTTCTGAAAATGAATTGTATTAGCTTTAGGGATGAAGGAGGTTCTTCTCCTTCCGATAAGCATGAGGGATCATTAAATTTAAGAAATAGTGCATGTGACTTATCTGGTAATACTGTAGTGGAAGTTTCTGGCAACTCAACTAAAATCGTTGCAACTATTAGAGATGTAGTTTTCGATAAATTGTATTATATTTCAGATACAACTAACAATGAATCTTATTTGCTAGACACCGGAAGTTGCCTGGACCTGGTGGTAGCGTCTGAGTTAGATAAGGGGGGTGTAGTTATTGGCACTGCCAGAGCCGCAAATGGAGGTTGCATGAACATTTATAATAAAAGGGTGATTAAAATTGATTTGGGGTTAAATAGACTGTACAATGTGCATGCCTACGCCGCTGATATTAAATTTAATGTCCTTGGCATGCCTTTTCTCAAAAAACACGGGTTCATTATTGACTTTAGATGCCATTATTTATTAGATCCTAACACGAAACGTAGTATTTCTCTTAGTAAGCATGTACGAAATTCTATATTTCCTCTAGCCGCTGTCTCTTTAAATATACCGCTTTGCGAATACGAATTGGTTAATAATTTAATTAGGAAGTATCAGGTCTTGTTCTTGAATCCCTATGAAGCACCTAATTTAAATTTAAAGAATGATCAACTCAAAAGATGGCGCTTTATCTGTACAAAGTACAGGAAGAAGGGAGGCGTGGCTTATTTTAACAGCTGTGAGGACGATTTTACTGCTCGCTCACAACCCGACGCTAACGAAACTATAGGGGAGGGGGGAGGGGGGGTAAGGATTGTACTATTGGGAGGGGGGTTGAAGATTGCAGGGGGGGAGGAGGGGGGGAGAGAGAAGAATGTCCTTTGAAGGAAGAAATTTTGTGCGAGTTGGCGGCGAATTACCCATACCATGTGAATGTCAGCGGCTCGCCGATACAATTGAGAAGTAGAAGCATAGCTCCACATCTTTTTGAGAAAGCAAGGGGGAATCAATAAATTATTGGACGCAGGGGTGATTTCACCGGTGCGAAGCAATTGGGGTTTTCCGACTAGCTTCTTGCCAAAGCCGGATGGCAGGGTTCGTTTAGTCGTTGATTTGAGGTTATTGAACCAGAGATCAACCTCTGACAATTTTACTCTGCCTAAGATTAAAGATATTTTATTGCAGTTGCAACATTGCAGATTGCTAACACGGCTAGACATTCGGCAAGCTTACTATAACGTGCCAATCAGCGAGGAAACAAAGAAATATTTCACTATTACCTGTCCTTTTGGTAATTACAGTTTTAACTATTTAATACAAGGACATAAGTGTTCTTCTAGTGCCTTCCAGCGCTTCCAGCGCTTCATGTCAATCTTGCTTGGGGATTTAAAGAATGTTTTTGTTTATTTAGATGACATATTAATTGCCAGTTCGACTCTTGAAGATCATGTTGCAATGTTGGAGAAAGTTTTAGAGAGATTAAAGTATATGAAAATTTATATGAACCCAAAAAAATGTGTACTTGCAGTCGGAGAAACAGATTTTCTAGGTTCAATATTAGCGAGAAGGGAATTAGGCCTAGTAAGGAGAAAATCGATGCAGTGGTGAATGTTGCGAAGCCAACAAATATCAAACAACTTAGAGCATTCCTCGGTCTATATAACTTCTGCCGAATTAACATAGTCGGAGCGGCCCAATTGTTGCAACCCCTAACAAAAATGTTGAAGGGAAAACCCGCCTCCAATAAAAGGATTTCCTGGGGAGTAGAAGCCGAGCAAGCGTTTCAAGAAGCTAAAGCGGCTATGGTGAATGCCACCCTATTGTCGTTCCCTGATGAAAAAACTGAGTTACTATTATACACGAAGGTAAGCGAGCTCACTATAGCCAGCGCACTTATGGGAGAAGAAAACAATCAGACGAAGATTTTCGCACTTTACAGTACCATACTTACCGAGGCGGAAGTGGCCCTACCACAGCTGGTTAAGGAGCTCTTATGCGTCAAAAACAGTTTACAAAAATATGCTTACTTAATTGCAAATAGGAAGGTTTACATCTGTACCAGCAACAGTGGGTTAATCACGGCTTATACGAAAAAGAGTGCCATAAAGGTTCATAATATTCGGGAAATAAATTTATTAAACGCCATTGCAAATTTTGACATTGAGTTTAAATTGGTCTCTAAGGCTAAAAATAAATTGGCGATAATTTTGACAGAATTGGCTAACGAAAGAGATAAGATTATAGAGGCTGGGGATTTGCAATTGCAGCTAGCTTGTATAGAAGATGGGGAGTGGGCGTGGCCAAAAGAAATTGCCATGGAAACGGAGTTACAATTGGAGAAAGAGCTTTGTGAATGGAATTCTAAGAATTCCATTGTGGAAGGATTGAGCCCTTTAAATCGCACGTTAAAAGAGCAAAACTTGCTGGAGTATTATAATAATAATAATAATAATAATAATATATATAATCCAGGAGACATAATAATAATAATAATAATAATAATAATATAATAATAATAATAATAATAATAATAATAATAATAATAATAATAATAATAAAAGCGATAGTAGTAGTAGTAGTAGTAGTAGTAATAATAATAGTAATAAAAATAATAATAATAATAATAATAATAATAATAATAATAATAATAAAAGCGATAGTAGTAGTAGTAGTAGTAGTAGTAATAATAATAGTAATAAAAATAATAATAATAATAATAATAATAATAATAATAATAAAAGCGATAGTGGTAGTAGTAGTAGTAGTAGTAGTAGTATATAATAATAATAATATAATAATAATATAATAATAATTTAATAAAAGCGATAGTAGTAGAAATAATAATAGAAAGAGTGTAAGTAAAATAATAATAATAATTAATAATATATAATGAATAATAATAATAATAATAATAAAAGCGATAGTAGTAGTAGTAATAGTAGTAGTAGTCGTAGTAGTAGTAGTAATAATAATAATAATAACAATAATAATGAAAATAATGATAATAATAATAATAATAATAATAATAATAATAATAATAATAATAATAATAATAATAATAATAATAATAATAATAATAAGGTAAATAAACATAATAATAATAATAATAAATGAATAATAGTATATTAGTAGTAGTAGTAGTAGTAGTAGTAGTAGTAGTAGTAGTAGTAGTAGTAATAATAATGGTAACAATGATAGTAGTAGCGAAGCTGGTGATGATAATGACTTTGATGATTTTGTAATCAATACTATAACTTACAGTAAAAAAGGGTTAAATGGAATGATGAAGAAAATTCAGGATGGTGTAGATTTCAAAGAGATAGCTATAGAACAGGAAACTGATGGTTATATAAGGGACCTAATAAAGGGGCTGAAAACTAGTGGATTGAAGGCCTGTTACAAGGAGTTCATCTATAGGGGCGAGGAGCTGTCTTTGGCGGTTGATATCTCTACAGGCACAGCTAGAATATTAGTACCGGAAAATCTGGTGGATGATGTCATAGGCAAAATACATAATACAAATCACTTGGGAATTAAACGAACTTTAACTATTCTAAGAGCGGATTTTGCCTTCAAATTTATGCATAGTAGAGAGTGAAGAAATTCATACAAAGTTGTGATGTCTGTCAGAAAAACAAGAGCGTTAGGAAGATATCTCCAGAGTTCGGTAGATTTAAGGAAGTCTCGGAGAAATTCGATACCCTTCATGTGGACTTGTGTAAGCTTCCGTATAGTATGGGGTTCAATTATCTGCTTGTTTTTATCGACAGATTTAGTGTAAGTATCCCTTCGCCTACCCCCTTAAACAGGCGACGGTCGACTCGGTGTTAAATGTGTTAGTGAGCGAAATTTTTCCGTTCTGTGGCTCAATAAAGAGACTCATCTCGGATCGAGGAAGCCAGTTCACTGCCAAATTATTTAATGACGTATGTAATCTACTCGGCATAGATAAGATTGTCACAACGCCTAGCTCACCAAACGTAAACGGCAAAGTTGAAAATTTGAATCAAGCTCTCATAGTGACGCTAAGGTGTATGATTAATGATAGGAAGAATGAAGGGTTAAAATGGCCTGAAATTTTGCCTTGGGCACTGTACTGTTTGAGAATTAGCCCTATAAATGACCAAGGGGTCACTCCCAGTGTTCTTATGTTTGGCCAGAACCTATCAGTGCCAGGAAGCTTGTTGCAGAAGGAGGCACTCAGTGCCGCGGTCAGTCAAAGTGCCTATTTGAAGAAATTAGTGGCCTTAATGCGTGGCCTTTGGCCCCACAGTGTTGTTATATAAAATAAGAATATATTTGTTCCAAGGATCTCCACAAGGCAAAGGCAGTGTTAATAAGAAATCAACGTATAATGTAGGGAAACTTTCAGAGAGATACTCGGGACCCTTCAGGGTGCTACGGATAAAAAAATAACGTTTATATCTTGAAGAATGGGAAAGAGGCAGTAGAAAATTTAAGGAATGTGAGAATTTTTCATAACAAAACCGAAAGGGAAACCGGAAGCCAAGAGAAAAAAAGGTTAAATAAAAAAAAAAAAAAAAGAATTTTTTTTTTTTATAATGAAAATAAAGAAATAAGTAGTTAAACAAAAAAAAAGAGAGAGAAGAAAAACAAAGGGGGAGGTGTGTTTTCTTAATTCTGCCATGTGATCTTAGAATTGGACAGTAGTTGAATTGATCTTTAATCCTTCAAAAAAAAAAAAAAATCGTCTTCTTTCCTCTATCTAATACTATAGACGAAACGATGCTGCCAAACACTAATAGTAGTAATAAATTCCCGCAATGTTCCTTACAGAAATGTCAATAGGAAAAACAGGAAGGTTTGTGATAGAAGAGTTAATAGTCAAAAAAAACAAAACCCCGAGGTGGGGGCTTATAGAAGGTCTTTTCTGTTTTTGTAACAATGTATTGTAGAATGAATTAGGTGGCACCTAAATAAATTAAGAATATCAAATTACTACTCAAAAAAAAAAAGAAAAAAACATGTGGGACGGGATTTCCCTGCCCTCACGATAATCCTGTACACCTCTCGCTAATAGCTTGTAACACAGCTATATACACCAGTAATACATCACTCAAAAAAGGGCTCTCTATATGTTAACTTTTTAATTATTATTCATTGTGTAAGAGAAATGATTCGGTGACTCTTCTGTGTGGCACCATTATCATGAAAGTGAGTCGCTGCAAAATGCTGCCCGAGAAATGCCTGGCATTTTGAGCTATAGCTGATGTAGTTAGATTTGAGGTATAAGAAATGGAAAGAATTTAGCTCGCTAGTGATTAAGTTAGATTTGTGTTTTGGTTATGAATTATAAAGATCAGTGGGTTATCAAATTTACACTGATGTGAAGTGCCAAATGTTTTTTAACAATTGTAGCATTATTAATATTCTAGCATTATATCATTATTACTGTGAACTGGCCTTGTGTTATTTAAACAGGATTGATAGCAATTATTAATTGTTTCTTAACATTGACATGCATTAAATTACTATTCGAATTACTTAAACATTAGAAATAAAAATATGAAGTAACTAATTTTCTTATACCACTGTATTAATAAGAGTTTGATACATATATATATATTATTTATTAATATATAATATATATATATATATATATAATATTATATATATATATATATATATATATATAATATATTATATATACTATATATATATATATATATTATATATATATATTATTATAATTCCGTCAAAAATGACGCACCACTAGGGTAAATGTTACTCGCAGGAAGGAAAAGGCCCTTAACCCCATGAAAACCCACACCAACACAGACGACAGCATCAGTGTAACTATGTAACCACCTCGCAGAGAATTCGCTGCAGTATTGGGGCCGTCACAGCGATAAATTTAGGAAAACATAAACCACGTAACTAGACCTGGGAGAGGGGGGTAGGTTTTTATGCTCGCAGGGTATGATCGCGCGAGGGATAATTCACGTACGAAGCGACTCCGATTAACATGGAGAGGAAGATAGTGGGTCAAAGGTCAAGTGATCAGTGGGTGCAGATAACATACACCCCAAGCCGAAAGGCAACCGGTACCTGGGCAACTTGGTCGACGTTCAGTGTAGCTTACACAACGATTGCACGGGTGGTCCGACTTTACCAGGAAACCCTGACACATGATCGCCAGCGAAAACAAGGTAGGCCCAGGGCCACGATACCCGTGGAAGACCGATTTATACGTCTGCTTGCATTACGAGAGCGCCACACAACGTCACAACATCTGCAGATACAGCTGGCGGAGGCACACGTCACCAGGGTGAGTGACAATACAGTAAGTCGACGCCTTGCGGAACATAATTACCGGCCCGGAGGCCTCCCATAGGTCCACCGCACACCACGGCACATCGAAGGGCCGAGAACTGGCATTTGCTCGAGAACACCATCCATTGGACGGTCGACGATTGGGCAAAGGTGCTCTTTACGGACGACGATTGGGCAAAGGTGCTCTTTATGGACGACGAGAGTGTCTCTGTACGCCTCGGACAGGCGTGCTAGAGTTTACGGATGACCGACGGAGAGGTTCGCGCGATGCAATGTGCTGCAGGTGCCGCCGCTTGGAGGTGGGTTGGTTATGGTCTGGGGAGGAATCTCTTTATCGGGGCCTACGGAGTTGCATATCTTCGATGGAGGCACTCCTACAAC
>JABUQX010064869.1:0-2500 GCA_015478945.1 Trachelipus rathkii
TGTTCCTCAGGTTCGTCGCTTTATCTCCTACTTTATCTTACTTTCATAATATCTTCTCACCTGCACATCAAACTCTATCCACTCATATGCCGATGAACCGACCCCTTCACTCATTCAACTCATTTTCAATTCTGCTCCTTCTATTTACTTCTAGAATTGCATTCTCGTACTTAATCTCGATTCTATTTCTCGTGATCTGGAAGGAATTTCGGATTGGGGGTCGATCTAAACCTTGCAGTGTGAAATTTAAATTTCTTAAAACTTTCAAACTTCTACAAATTCTCACCTCATAAAACACATTCTAACTTCCTAATCTCCCTTCGACTGTTCTCTCGTCATCTCTGTTGACAATATAAACATCCTTGGCTTTGGCCTTACATAAAAAAAAACTGTCTTGGAACCTCACAATCACAACGGGTGCTAGGCACGGCGCTTCAAAGAAAACTGGACGTTCTGTATAGACTGTGAGACTTTTTTTCCTCTTCTCAGTTACCCCAGCTATACAAGGGTCTCATCCGCCCTTGTATGAGAATGATACTGGTTTCTCCATATCTTTGGGGGCTCTGGTTTCACCGGCTTTTGGATAGGTCGAGTTAAAAGCCAAAAGGCTTATAAACTTCCACCAACCTTGTACTTTCCAGTTCACTTAACCCTCTATCTTTGCGGCGCCATGTTCTGGTACTTTATCTCTTTTCTATAGGTACCACAGCGGCAGGTACTCGAGGGAACTTACCACTCGCTTACCACCACCTTTACGACGCCCTCGTAGCAAAGGTGCTGTGTCTGCCACGAAGTTTGTGTGGATCTTGGTTAATCCTGTCAGGCTAGTTCGACTGCGTGCTCTTTTCCTTTCTGCCACCTCTGTTTGTGGAATCTTCCCAGCTCGGTCCCTGTGAATTTAATCTCCTCACTGTAAAGCCTGCGTCTGTTCTCTCTGCGTAATTGCCGCAGCGGATGAAACTTTGGTGTTGCAAAACACCCCCCCCCTTGAATAGGGCTCTGCCGTGAGTGGTGGACACAACTTAAAAAAAAAAAAAAAAAAAAAATGTACCACTCCACCTATACCACATTGAAGTAACTTCTTCATCAGCCTTATGTGGGAACCTTATCAAAAGTTATATATATATATATATATATAATATATATATATATATATATATATATATATAATATATATTTTTTTTTTATATATATAATATATATCTATATATATATATAAAAAGTATATATATATAATATATTATAGAGAGAGAGAGAGAGAGAGAGAGAGAGAGAGAGAGAGAGGCACCAAAAATATTTTTTTTAAATTAGAATTTTTAAAAGAAGAATAAAAAAAAAAAAAAAAAAAAAAAAAAAAAAAAAAAATATTAAATTTCTATAATGTTAATAATAATAATAATATTAAATAATAATAATAATAATAATTATTTAATAATAATAATAATAATAATAATAAATAATAATAATAATAATAATAATAATAATAATAATAATAATAATAATTTCTTACAAAATAACAATTATAATAATTAACAATAATAATAATAATATATTTAGGTTATTTTTCAAAGTAGTTTCCCATTAAAATACATTTTCTTTCAAGGAAAACGAATTTTTGCCAATATTTTAAGCTTGTTTCATCATATTTCGTACTTTATAAAATATATATTATTTCTAAAGTAAGGAACTTTAATTGACTTATTTTTGTAAAAAGAGTGAAATTTATTATTGTATTTCACTGATTCTAATAATAATTTTTGAATTTATAATTTCTTTAATAATTTACTATATTTCAGAAGTCCGAAGTTTGAACGAAATTTTAAAGTACTTATGCTTTAATATATGAGAATCAAATTCGCTCAAATAGTTCTTCAGCGACAAATCTATAGATGAGCTAGCCATGTTATATCACTATACATTTTTGGCGCAATTTGATTGGTGAACATTATATAATAATACTGATAATGTGCTCGCAATTGATCCTACAAATTTACAGATTACCTGGGCATGTTATATTAATATTAATTCATTGTAATTGATCCGCTTTTTCAATGCGCAATATATCATATATATAGTATATATATATAAATATAATATATATATATTTAAATAATATATATATATATTTATATATATATATATATATATATATATATATATATATATATAATAAAAATAAAAATAATAATGAAATTTGAAAAAAGAATTGATTTATTTTTTATCTCATCTGGTCAGTCATCGCCGCATCAATAGATGACTGGACGCTTCGCCACTGATATATATATATATATATATATATTATATATATATATATATATATATATATATATATATATAAATATAATAAAAATTTTATATATATATATATATATATATATATATATTTATATATATGAAGAGAATAAAATGAAAATAAAAAAATGACAGATAAAAACCTTTTTAAAGTTTTTGAGCTTCACAACTCGTAAAAAAATTGCGTAGGGAAAAAAAAAAATGTCGC
>JABUQX010064869.1:7500-19960 GCA_015478945.1 Trachelipus rathkii
ATAATATATATATATATATATATATATATATATATAATATATAAATATAATATATTATAATATATATATATATATATATAATATATATAATTATAATATATATATATATTATTATATACTATATATATATATATAATTATATATATATATATATACGTATATATATATATATCTTATATATATATAATAAAATATATATATATATATATATATATATATATATATAATCACTAATATATATATTATATTATATTATATATATATATATATTATATATATACTATATATATATATATAAATATATATATATATATTATATATATATATATATATATATATATTATATATATATATATATATATATATATATATATATATATTATATATATATATATAATAACATATATATATATATCTAATATTTATATATATTTTTATATATATATATATATATATATATATAATATAATATATATTATAATATACTATATATGTTAGCGGATGTACACGGAAGCTCAATTTTTTAAAAGTTCCGGTTCCGGCCGGTATTTACCGGAACTTTTCACTTTTTCAAATGTCTTTCTTAAAAAAACGAAAATTGAGATTTGATCAAATTTTGATCAAACTCAACTAAATAAGTTTGCTTTCACTAATTATAGTAATTAATAGACTAATAGTACACAGTTTCTTAAAGTTAACACAAGAAAGGTTTATCACAATTCACAAATATGTATTTCTTTTCCTAAAGTTAAAATACAAGTTTTTATCAGTTTTTTTTTTTAACATGAAGCGTGTAGAGAGAGAGAGAGAGAGAGAGAGAGAGAGAGAGAGAGAGAGAGAGAGAGAGAGAGAGAGAGAGAGAGAGAGAGAGAGAGAGAGAGAGAGAGAGAGAGAGATACGCGAGTTTTTATACATGCTCCGAAATATCATATTATTAAAGCCATTTTCGTTTTTGCATTTGTGCCTACGAAACGTAAGAAATGTTCGAGTTTGCGTTCGATTTTGTCAAACTTAGGGCATAATCGTAAAACGTAAGGGATTTTCTTAATTCTGTAAGGTTGCTATTTCCCGTTCTTGACGAATTTAAGAACGTTCTTACGAAAAAATGTAAACAAACAAGATGGCGGAGTGGGAGATCCGTTTGGTTTGATGAATGTTTCATTCAGTAAAATAAAATTACCTTTAAATCTAATTTCTTCCAAATCGATAAACTCCATCACAATAGTTGATCAATTATTTGTAATATATTTGTTATTTTTTTTTATTTCTGTTTATTCCAAAACCACAGGCTCCATCAAATCAGCTGATTCCAATTGTTTGTAAACAAAAGTACCTTTTATATGAAATCGTGATCGTTTATGCACAAAAATTCGTGCTAAAACTGGGTGAGCATTTCTTATAGAGTGTAAGCACAAATGACAAAAACGAAAGCGATCTTACTCAGACAAGTTTTCAGTAGATTATGTAAGGTGTAGCAGAAGTCGATAAGTTTCGACCGCAACTTCGGCCGGAACTTTTCCAAGGTTCCGGAAAGTTCCGGTTCCGGCCGGAAACAAAAATTCTGGTTTCGGTACATCAATAATATATATATATATATATATATATATATATTATTGATATATATTTTATATATATAAATATATATATATATATATATATATATATATATATATATATATATATATATATATATTATATATAATATATATATATTATATAGTATATACTGTATACTATATATATATTATATTAATATATATAATATACTATTTATAATATTTAGTGTAATATGAATGCTATTTTATTTTTATTAATGTTTCTGCGGAGTTTCGTGCCCTAAGTTGTGGTACTCAGCCGACTGGCTACTTGCAGTTCGGTTTATTGCTTTTATCGTATTAGTTCCAGCCGACTCCAAGAAAGCCAGTGGGCTTGGTACACGGATGTAAGCATGAATAGATTGAAAGGGGAAATCATATAAGTTGTGAAAGTTTTGAATCCGATATTTCTGACTTTTGGTGAGCAGTTTTGTGTCGTATTTTGTGTTAGCTAAGTTTTGAATCTAAAGAACGCGGTTTTGCGTTTGACGATAAACTCGAGCAAATTTCTGTACGTTCGTAGGCACGAATGCAAAAACGAAAACAGCATATTGGCACGTCTTACGAAAAAATGTAACAAAGAAGATGAGTGGCGATGGGTATAGATGTGTAATATTTTTCCATTAATTTCTTTTCTATTCTATATAAAGATTTGAGCTTGTAAATGCTAAGTTCTTCCCAGATCTGATAAACTTCCCATACTGTACAATTAGTTGTATTCAGTTATTTTGTAATAAGAACGAATTGTGTATTTTTCTCTGTTTATTTTCCTAAACGCACGGGAGCTGGTGCGCATAAGGTTTTATTTACAAGCTGACTCTATTGTTTGTAAACAAAAGTGACTTAGTAATAGATAGCGTTCATGTTAATGCACGAAAGTTCGGTACTAAATATTGGGTAATGCATTTCTGATACTTTTATTAAGGCACTTGGGCAATAAAAATGTTAAAACGCTTTGTAATAGTGATAAAATATGGCAGTGTCATAAAAGTCAATTTAATTTAAACGTACAGAAAGAAAAAGCGACAACTTCTTTGTTAATGGTGAAGATTATTCAATATTATTTTAATTAATACCTTAACTAAAAAGTAAAAAGAAATGTAATATAAGTTTTTTTGGGCTTCACGCTTAAGCTTATAAAATGAGTAAGACTTAGGCAAGTTTTGTCTAGTTTAAATATTATGATGGGTAATATATCTAGTATGCGTAGGTATCTCAAAACCTATCATGAAAAAATTTTCTAAGTTCAAAAAATTCTAGTTCGGAAAGTTAAGAGTATGTTAAGTGGTATTTAAGAATAGTTCTTTTAGTGGCAAGACTTCTGGATATTTTGCAGAACTTGCCACCGGCAGACAATTGTTTTTTAAAAAACTTAACTTAACTTAACTTTTCTGAAACTTAGAAATTTTTTTTGAACTTAGAAAAAATTTTCAGAAAATATCTAAGATCAAATATCTGAGATATTTAACCATTTGAAGGTAATCTACGTGAGTGTTGTAGAGTGATAGGAAGAGGCATGATTTTTTTTTTAATAAGAATAGCCCATAGACTGTTGAGGTAAACAAAAAAGTGCCCGCGGATTACCTGTTGGCTTTCCGTCGAAAACCGTGCCCTAAAATTAATATATTTTCTCTAATATTTTTTAACAACGTTGATACAAGGCACTGATAGCTTTCGAAATTAATTTCTGAGATAATATTTATTTCTGATTTTGATTTTAGTATTTTAAATGCCATTATTATTGCCACCCTCTTCTTATAAATTAACTTCAAATTTCTTGATCGAGGGCCGCGAAAGCACAAATGGCAAAACGATATAACGGTCTTAATTCTATTATTTGCTATTCTCCCGTGCTTGCAGAATTAACAGGTTCTAACGAAAAAATGTAAACAAACAAGATGGCGGTGTTACATTGTTTGAGTTGATGAAGTAAAGCGGTAAGCTTTTTAAATTTTAATTTACATCGCATAATTCGATAAACTCATCACAGATATGATGGGATATTTCCCCGTTTATTATTTTTTTTATTCTGTTTAATTCCAAACCACGTGCTCCGATTCACAACAGCATGATTCAAATTGGTTTCTAAACAAAAGTGATTTATTATGAGAATCGCGTTCGTTTATAGCAGCGAAAGTCTCGATGCTGACTGGGTGATCATTTTTCATTCATCGATTGCGTAAGGCACAAATTGTATCAGAAAGTTGCGAAAGAGCGGGTCAGATATATACGATTCGGCTACGCCTGTGTTGTCTTTGATGATTACAAACAATTGATCAGCTGTTGTGATTTATGAAACGTCGCATTTGCAACATAAACAGGAAAAAATAAATTATTGTCAATTAAATTGATACAATCTTATTTGTTGATTAAGGCACTAACTTTACGTTATGTGAAACTATTGCTAAACTGCACTCGTGTTGATGTAGTGGAAAACCTATGTTTTATTTCTTTAGGGATACACAGTGGAAGAATAAATAATGAAATCGCACAAAATAATTTTGGAAAATCTTTACGGTTTTATACGTTTTTACTCACAAACCTTACTTATCAATTGTAAAAAAATAAGATTAAAAAAGTTAATTTCCTGCCTGCATCCTGCCGACATTTTTTGTTTGCATTTATGGTATTTGTGGAGTTCCATAGACTCCAAGTAAGGTGAATACTGTATTGAAACTATAAAAAATTTATTCGATCAAATATTTCGAACAACAAATTCTGTGAATTTTTTTATTGATTTTTCGTACTTTTTAATTTATAGTTTCAATAAAATATAAAAAATGAATGTTACAGAAAATCTGATAGTTACCGATGAAAAATACTCAAAAATATCTTCAATTGTGAAACATGAATAAATAAAAGGTTTAAACTAGTGAAAAAAATATATTTTTTTTTTTTTTTCTGTTTATAGATCAACATTTTCTTGCAAATTCAGCTTATCTTGTAAATTTGTATATACATTTTTTAAAAATATTTGTTTTGAAATATAAATATTTTGCAAAGCTTGTGTGTGCAATTTCTAAATAAATTATGAATCTTACATGTTAACCACATTCCAAAGCGCTTATATTTTCAGTTCTTGAATATGCAGTTAATCTTATCACCATATTAAATATTCCAACAGTTGACTATGTTAAAGCTCAATATCAATACTTTGGTAATATTGTTTTAACATCTAAACTATTAAGAAGAGTACTCTAAGTATTAATCAGAAATCTGGTCAGACCTTAAGAATAGTTTTTCAGGCCTTAGTATTGTAAGACCTTGAATAGGATTCCAAATAAGGCATCTTTTCAAAAAAACACATCGAGCATCTAATAATTTTTCAAAAATAAAAGAAAGAAAAAAGAATAATTAATATGAAGATACCACAAAATTATTTTTAAGTATCGTAAATAGCTTTAAAAAAAACTCTGGTTAGGTTTTACATTCCTTAAATGGGTTTTAGCCACTTTTTTTAGGAATTCTCTACTTGTTCAGTGGTTTAGCATAGTTTTGTTAAGTATACATCAGTAAAGTAAAAATTCAGAAAGTTTTATATAAAAATAATTGTGGGTACTTGTATCAGTATTGGACTAAAATTTCTGTGCAATACTAATATAGTGCCAATATATATATATTATATATATAATATATATAATATATATATATATATTATAATATATATATGATATATAATATACGTATAATAGGTTTGGGTATTATATATATAGCTATATATATATATATATAATATATATATATCTACTGTATTATAATATATAGTATTATAATATAAGTATATTAGAACAAATTCGAAACGCCGGACCGAGGGGTCGCAAATATTCTTACATGGGCGGCCTATATCGGCGCGTGTAATATATATATATACTAATAATTGTGATTGACATGAATATATAGTATATATATATATATATAGTTATATATAGATGGGGTACCTTATACCGCTGCGTGGCCTGCTAGGGTACTTATTTTGCCGTACAAACAGGGCAAATTCGGGTCCCAAAGCAGGGGTATCTCAAAATAGCTTAAGGTTTATAGAACTTTAATCTGTTTAATTTTCTTTCTCGGAAATTTTGCTTTTTTTATATGCTTATATGTTTAATCCTTGGGAGTAGGAATTAATGATTATATTGTATTGGGATAGCTATATAATAAATGGATTAATATGTTAGAAGGCAGATAAAATAACTTGACGGGAATTGCCGCCACTTTTTTTGGGGGCGGGGCAATTCGGTCACTTCAATTTTCGCATCCCTAAGAGATCCTCATTATTAAAGTTTTTTATTTAATAAACTATGATAAGGTCAGTTTTCATTTTAAACATAGATGGTGTATTAACGAATATAATTTGAAGAATTTGGGGCTTCGAAAAGTAATATAAAATAAAGTAATAAATGTTCGAGTTTGCGTTCGTTTTGTCAAATAAGCAAAATCAGTAAAAAAAAAGGCTGATGGCTAACGTAAGGAAATTTCCTAAATTCTAGTAAGGGTGTATCTTTTTTATTCTGTATTTATATTCAGATATTGGTAGTATAGGGGGAAAGGTCTTTAAGCTGTTGTGAGCGTTGTTTTTACGATTTTGCTGATGTTTGACAAAAATGAACGCAAACGCTGTTGACAAAAATGTACACAAGCTCATAGCGGTTTTAAGTCGTCCTTTTTAACATAGAAATGGAAACTTAGCAATATTTTTAAGAAATTGGGTTGGAAAACTAATAACTGTCAAGTTTGCGTTGTTTTGTCACACGCAAAGAATACGTAAAAAAATCTCCACAAAACGTAATGAGAATTTACTTAATGCTTTGTGTTCTATTTACACAGAAATTAAGGAAATTCTTTACGTTTGGTGGAGCAGTTTTTTTTTTTACGATTTTTCGCTCTTTGACAAAACTAACGCACTGCTAAATATTGTGGCATATTCCATTTCTTTTTTATTATATATTACATAATAATTGGCAATGGTTTTCACCATTGGTGAGGCGTTTCTTTTACGATCGCAAACGCTGTTTGACAAAACGAATGCAAAACGCTGTTTGACAAAAACGAATGGCAAACGCTGGTTTTGACAAAACGATATGCAAACTCGTAGGCCGTGGTTTATGCGAGATGGTGAAGTTCGTGATACCAATCCCAGAATTCGAACGTGCTTAATGGTGCTGGCAAATCATCAGCAGAGTAGTCCCTTTCAATCATCGAAACACGAAAATGGCGAAAGAGTGAAAGAATGCAATAAAAATTGTAACAAGTTAATGAGAACTCTAAATTTGGAATATCTACAATCTTGGTGTACTAAGTGTAAAAATTAGTTTTAAACATTTTTATTTTTTTCTTTTTTTTGTAAAGAGTATTAAAAAAATTTAATTTAATGAATTTCAATGTGGACTGAATTGCCCATGTAAATTTTTAAACCTGGACCGAATTGCCCCATGTTACAGTATTTTGGTTATAATGAAAATCATATTTATCTTCTTTGCGGTGAATGACTCCATTACTGATTGCAATTAATGGTATGAAACTATTATTTATACCCTTTATAGTTCCTGGAAATTCTGAAATCAATATTGGGTACGCAAATATATTTTCCTTGGTGATAGTTCAAGGTGATAGGTTACCCTATGATATTAATACATTATGAACTATGTTTTTGAAAATCAAATATTAACATTTTTGTAGTGCAAAATAAAAATCGGTCACTCGGGTGACGCGGTCAGTTGACTTTAAGGAGTTACTCATTTTAAGAATTGTTGGCACTTCTAGGCTATAATTTGGCTATAATATTGTAAATTACTAACTAAAACTTGCAAATATCTAAAAAATGGGATACCTTATCAAAGTGTTTTGGATTTTTTATATAAAAATAATTTGTACATATGAAATATGAAAATATAAAATTCATTTATATATATAGTAACTATATATCGTCATATGTATATATATACAGATATTCACAGTATAAATAAATCTATCAATATATAGTATAATATATATAGATATATATATTATAGTAGTATAGTAAGGGAGAAGTATTATGAAATATACTCTATAATATATTATAAATATATATATAATTATATATATAGATATATATATATATATATATAATATATAATTATATATATATAATATATATATATAATATATATATATATATATATATAATACATATATATAGACTATTATAATATATAATATATATATATATTATATATTATAAATATTATGTAAATATCATATATATATGTATAAGTAGATTTCGTGTTATACTATATTATTTATATATATCGTAATTGTGGTATATATATGATTATGTTTTATATATATAGTATTAATTATATATCTATAATATTTATATATAAGTATATAATGATGGCCTCGTGAGCGCGGAGGTTGAGTCACAGCTCATCATACGAGTTATGGACCTGTTCAAAATCCTCCGGCGTAAGATTTGGGTTTTATCTACCTGGGGGCAAGAATTTAAAACTCGACTGCGGAACACGTTGGTGGCGTGGTTTGGGATAGCCGGCTTAAAGTTCATTTCCTGTGGTCCCGCCCGTGTCCCGCCTGCAATAAGGGGATAAAGCACGTTAAATGAGGTATAATATACTAATATATAATATAGTATATATATATATATGAATATAGTTGATATATTATATATATATCTATAAATATATATTAATATATAGTGGATTATATATATTGTTATATTTATATTATATATGAGTGAAATGTTTTGAAATTTTCATATATGATTTAAATATAATTATAGTGACACGTGGTATGATAATTTTTTTTTCAAATGAAGGCTTATATATTTGTGTATATATTATATATATGTGTATATTTATGTTTTATGTACGTATGTATATGTATATATGAGATATATATATATAGTTATAATATAATCTATATATAGGTTAATATATATTAGTATGGTAATATTAATATAGTATATGTGTATATGATCAATATATTTTATATAAATATTATAAGTATTTTGAATATATACTACTTATATACGTATATATATTTATATATATTTATATATATACTATTATAATATAATATAGTATCTATATATATATTATTATTATATATATATATAATATAAGATAACCAATAAGACATTATTTTATATTATATTAGTTAAATTAAAATATATAATATATATATATTAAATATATTCAGGATCATATATAAATTATATATATATTATATATATATTATATATAATATATAATATATTATATTATATATATATATATATAATATATTATATAGAAAGGGCATAGTAGAGAGAGGGTAATAAAAGATAGACTAATGCTTTGATAATTGAGAACAAAGCATGTGGTATTTGTTGCCGAGGAAGGAGGCAAAGATGAACTTTGCATTTTTTTCGCAAATGACTGACATCTTGAGCTTTTTTGCAAAGTTTGCAAGTTTTCCTCCCCTCTGTAAACTGGCCAGTGGGAAAGGTTGTCATGCATTACAGATTGTGCGGGAGCATATTCTTTGTTTTGACCTCTGTTTTCTCGTTCTGCCATTTGCTCTGGCCCCGACCTCGGCCCCGCTTTCGATAGGTCTTCCTTACGGGGTGCCACTACTCTACAAAGTTCATAAAGCCCATGCGCTATGACCGTTTTGAAATCGACTAGTGGCATGTTCTATATTGAGGGAGACGTTTGCTCACGGATGGAGCTCCTCCGGATTAGTAACAGTCAGGCATTGGACAACTGCGTAAGGTCCAACCTAAAATAACGTACGAGTGACCATTATTTCCTGGACTTGAGAGTTGATGTGCCGTGTAGGTAACTCATATAAGCATTTCCGCCAGATCAACTTCCGCCCATGCTACTTGTTGTTTCTGGTACAGACAAATGGGGCCTCATCGATATCAACATATTTGCTGGTTTGTTCTTAGCTGTCCCACTTGGCAGCACTATCGTGTGGTTCAATACCAAGCATAATTGGTAATCTGTGTACGGATCTTGTTATCGATACAACCGGGTATGAGCAACTTACAATAGTAACTCTATTCAACCCAATCTATCATAGGAGCTTCGCCTTCCCTCTCTCTTCATGTATCTTTTGTTCATCCTTTGAATGTGATTCTTTCAGTCGTATATTGGCGCACAGTTTGATGCAGGGAAAAGGAACAATCCCCTCTTCTCTCAAAAACCCTGCCAAATCTATGGACGAGTAACAGGTATCAAAAAATGCTGTAAATTCTTTATTGGGAACCAGCACAAAAGTATACCGAACTTCAGAATGTTATATAAATAACACACTTGTTCTGTAAATATATTGTACGATATTTAATATAGTATAGCTATTATATTATTATCTATATATAATATATATATATATATAGTAGGTATAATTATATATATATATATATATAATATAATTATATATATTATTATTAGTATATATAATTAATATTTAATATGTATATATATAAGAACGTAAATAAAAACTGTATAGTAAAAAAATCATGAAAAATTTGTTTTTGAGTTTGGCAAAATTAGTAGCCTCGTAGTCCGAAGGAAAGCGGTCACCGGTGACCGCATGATTTTCAAGTAGTTGATGAGCGATAGGTTTTAATTTCTTTCGAAATATACAAGAATACTCTATTTTTTTTTCACATTTTTGTAATCCTTTAGAAACAACACACAAAAAAAACTTTTTAACTAATGTAAATTAAAGAAATAAATTTACTATTTCAACATAGCACAAACAAATTTTGCAGGAAGAGAGCGTCACCCCTCCTTCTCGCCATGTCTGACAGAGAAACTGTCTCAATTTTTGGGCAGTGAGTGAGATTCTTTATATTGATATCAAGTGGCATACTTTAGATGATTTATAAAAAATAGCGAAAAATCGATAAATGCTTTGTCCATATAATCTAATGGCACGGATGAAAGCGGTCATCCAAGTGACTCGCTTAGATTTGTATTTTGACTTAAATGGGTAAGTACTGAATCATTGTACATAATTTAGGTAATCAATTATTTTGACCTTATGATTCTTAGCAATAAGCCTAAATTTACCCGATTTTATAGTGTTCAGAAAAAAAAAATTTTTAAAACACAAATTAATGGGACTTAAATTAAAAGGGTATTCATAAAAAATTAATACTCGTAAGACATTAACTAGCATTTATTTACATCGTTAAAGATATATTTTTACATCGTGATTGCTATGTTGAGCACTGACCGAATTGGCTCCATGTGGTCGAATAGCCACGTGGGTTACCGATTACCCTATTTGTTCCCGTTTAGACGGTATAAATATATATGTTAATATATAGTAACAGAATACGGTCTATATTATATATATTATTTGTATATATATATAGATTTTTTGGATATAAGTATTATATATATGTGAAGGATATATATATACGTATATATACTATATAATTATATATATGATATATATATGTACATCCGTAATATATATATAGTATATTATAGTATAATCGTATAGATACTGGTATATACTACGTATATATTTATATTATTATATTAGTATATATTATATCATTATTGTATTATAATTAGTATATAATAATTATATTATAATATATATATATTATATATATATTATTTATATATAGTATATGGTATATATATAGTATTATATATGGTATATAGTATATATAGTATATATATAATAATATATATGTTATATATTTATATATATTAGTATATATATATATTATGTTATAGTTATGGATTTATAATATATTTTTTAGGTAGTAGTTATTATATATATAAGTATATATATATCACGTAATATATACTATATATATACTATTATATATAATATTATATAGTATATTCTTTATATATATATATATATATTATATAGTAAGTATGAGTGATATATTAATAGGTAGTATTAGGGCACGGTATAATATATTATAGGGTTTTGTTTGTTAGTGTGTTTTGGTCTTATTTATAGATATTATTTTGATTATAAGGTGGATATGGAGGTATAGGGTATACAGTGAGCGTTGGTATGTCTACGAGATTCTGTGTTCGTTTTGTGGCTTAATTACAAAGAGATGGTTTCTAACCTACTATTTTATGTTAGGTATTAGTTGGTATGTATTAGTTATGACTTGTGCGTGGGACTTAGGGTATATACGTGATTCAGTAGGTATTCCTAATGTATGAGTATATATATACGCGTGTTGTTAGTTCTGGGGCGTATATTGTATCTAGACTTGCGTCGTCATAATAATATAATATAGTTATCGGTATGTATATATTATAAATAAGTAAGGCTATATATATTGTATATGAGATAGGGTATAAAATAAAGTGAACGTACAAAATATTAAATTCTCTAAAAGAAAAAATGGAAGAATTTGTATGCATTGCTAAAATCATCTACTAAATTGTTAAATTTAAATCGCCTGACATGAGAGTGAGCGACGTCTGAGATAACATCATCGTCAATTTTTATTTCAATATTTCGATGTATGGTAGAGGAGGGAGAGTCAATAAGTCTTATCTCCAATTAGTGTCTCAAGGTAGGTTCTCTCAAAAGGATCTTAATGATATTAAAAAGCTTCTCTTTTACTGAAGCATTAAACACGGGTAAAATTGCACTGGATTATGCAAAACAAAGATTAAATCGATGGAATTTAGGTGACAGCGAACAATAAACTTAGTATAGTTATTCGCGGTTTTTGGCCGAAACATGTGCTGTGAACTGCCATTCTCCAACTGTCATAAGATCCATCTGCTTTACTAAATCTTCATTTGGGATCGAGTAATCTTCCTTGTAAAATTATTCCACAATACTTTTATATTCTCTAATGGACATTAACACCGTTCGGTAATCCCAGATTG